>JAGVSP010007425.1:0-40054 GCA_022494985.1 Micrasema minimum
ACAACCACTTTTTACAAGAAATATGAATCTATTTAATGACAAGACCTTTACTACGTTTGTTCCATATGTATACCTTCGTTATAACTGCGTTACTGTTTAATCAATTATTTTATTTCTCCAAATCTTTTTTAAAAATTGATTGGAATCTTTAGGTTCCAATCCTGCCCCCCCACAACTTGTTTTCTACTTTTTAGAATGGTTATTTCCGACTATTTGAAAGTAGCCCCGAAATTGAAGTATTTTAGGTATATCATTAGAATGCAATGTTTCTTTGAAAAAAAGACAATCATGTCCACCTACTGTCCCACTATAGAGATGATGGCTATTGCGAAGAAGGAAGCTATCAGGTTAACAGCGGTTTCCTGAGAGCCATCCTTGGCCGCTACATCGGCGAGGTTACCCCTGATGGCCTGGTGCTGCGTCAGGGCAGCTCTTGTTGCGCCACCTAAAATAAAATATTCAGGTCTGCCAAACACTGTAAACTTGATGTTAGAGGCACTCACTTTATAGTTATTCATTAATTACTATAAAATTTTACTAAAATGTTTCTTTATTTGTTAAAATCAGATTTTTATTCACTAAAAACTGCTCTTCTGGAACATGTTTTTTTAGTGGTGCATTGGTATTCTGGAGGTGAGATATTTTGTGTCGATTGATATTGAATTACATCAACTTACTCTGTGCACGCACAAAATATGGTATTGGTTTTATACAATACGTAGAGTACAACCAGAAAACTGGTGAATTTGCATCATATTTGGAGTCAAGTGTGTAAGATGATTTTTAAATGGGAGCTTCAAAAAAATATTTTTTTTCTCCTTTCTAAGCTTTCATAAATTAGTACCGTAGATGTAAAATTAAATGAATTCTTGATAAAATTAAGTTTTTGTAATTTGACATCTCAACAGAGACGAGAAATTTGGAAGGGAATATGGATATCTAGGCGTTTACAGGGTTTATGACCTGTCATTGGCTGGGTTAAGTGGCCACTTGATGTATTACAACATTCCCCATTCCACCTAGTATTTGATATCCATATCTGCCAATATACAATAAAGTGGCGCGACGTTTCACATGTGAACACTCTCTGTCATCCATTGAGAAAAATTGCTAAGCATTTTAGCAGAAACCTTTATGATTGCAAGTGAGATTCTTACCGAATTATATCACCTACTAGGAAACGCCTGAAGATGAATCTTCAATTTGTTATGCTTATAACTTTTACCAGCTAATTTTTTAAATAAACAACATTTGAGTGTGTCCAAATACTTGTAGACAAAAACTGGATTTCACCCATTACGGGCTAATAATTACAATTTGACATCTCAACAGAGACGAGAAATTTGGAAGGGAATATGGATATCTAGGCGTTTACAAGTTTTTGTTTTTGTTTTTGATTTCCTAATACATAGTATTAAAGAGATTATATTTAATAGTAATTTGTAAGAAATTAAAAAAAAAATATATTTACTTCATACTCAATTTTTCTCAAAAGCTACGAGTCAAATAAAAAAAATATATTTTTCAAAATTGACTCGAAATATGAAGTAGATTCACTGGATTCCCGCTTGTACATCGAGTTTTGTTACACCATGTTTTATATTACTTTTAACTCTAGAAAATAAAACATTAATTTGTAAAAACTTTTGACCAAAGAAAGTTTCATGGTGAAAATTGACATTATTTTCGTATCGTGCCAACTCGAGCACTACTCGCGTGTTTTGACTTGTTAGCGTTACATAACATTACATACAAACAAGTCAAAACTTTTAAATGGTGGCAACACTAAAATAAAAAATTAAATAACCTGATGTCTATTGTAAAATTTTTGTGAAAAACCTTAGGAGGTTAAGCTCGCTGGCGACCAGCACAAAACTATTCACAAAAGGGTATTTATTTCAGAACATTTGTAAATCGTAAATCTTTTTTTCAAAAGGTTACCTGCAACACCTACAATTGATTTCATGGCTGTAGAAATACAAAGAACATAAGTCGTATATCCAGAGAAGAGAGGTAATGCCAATTCTAGGCAAATTGCCGCATCATTCAAGCAATCAGCAGCTAGACGCCATTTTTTACTATCTGCATCTAGGGCTGTTCTGAAACAAAAATTCAAATTATTTTTACTATAAAAACTTAGGACAAGCGGCTCTGGAGTGGGATTTCGTCCTATAAACGAGGAGGTTCGAAGTTGAATGTGTTTTCAAGTATGCAGACTTAATTAGACAGATGGTTTAGTAAAGTAATGAGTTTCAAAATCACCATTTCTTTCTTTGTTCTCTGTTTTACATGGACCTGATATTTTTTCTGGATTTCGAATTAAATACAAAATGAAAGATAACTTTACTCCATACGAGTATTACGTGGAGCTATCCTAATTTTTTGTCGTGTAAATATATGTAAGTATGTATTTTTCACCGACTCTATCTAAGGATTAAGAAAAAATCGTTTTGATTTTTTCACTGACCAGGCCGCAAGACTATGGAACGATTTACCACGGGATGTAAAAGATGCGCCCTCCGTATTTGTTTTTAAGAAACGTCTGAAGCATAACTACCTCTCCTCAAACCTCTAAACATCCTTCATTCATCCTTTTCCCTATCCCCTTCCTTTCTTCCTCTTTTCCATTTCCCCAGTCATATTTTAATAAGTATATTAATCTTGTAAGTAATGCTATGTGATTTTAAAGCTGTGTCTTTCCACCAATACTCGGTACAATAAAAATCATCACTAAATAATAGTTGGTTGGAAGATATTGCTTAAAAGCAATAAGCCCGCCCTTGTACTTTTGCTATGTAATTGTACATGAAGTTTTAAATAAATAAATAAATTACAAAATTGTAAGGAACAGGAAGGGAATGTAGTATATTCCTTTCAGACTCTTGGTTTAATTTACTTTATTAATAAATATAGTACAGTTAGTTTATCTTTACTGTCTTGAAAAGCATTTTATTTTAATTATTTTTATAATTTTGATAGAATTACCATACCCTTTCCACCAAGCAAATGCAATTCTTCCTACATTTCCAGTTCCTTCCTTCAGGACCCAAGTGATTGTGGCAGCTAGAGGGGTCGCGTTTACATCGCCAACTCCCACTCCTTTCATCACAGAATGTGTTGCCAGAGTTCCTAGAAAAAAAAAAGAAAAGTGGGGAAATTTGTTCACCTTTATATATATTTTAAAAACACATACAACTAAATATTCTACCGAATAGTTTTAGTAATTTAAGTTCACTGATAATCTACGTGGTTGAGGAATATATTTATTAAAAAAATTCTAAACCCTGTTAATTACATGGAACATAAGTTAAATTAGAAAGTTATGATAATTCAACATTCAAATGTTTTGATTTATTCCTACATCTTGCTGTCCAACACAATTTATGTAATTTGTATAAATATTATTACCGGTTATTGTGCTGCAGAAAGCTTGGGCGGTGTCCCATATTTGGTACTGATATAGTCAGCGCTCACACTATTGGGATAGCCCTGGGGTAGGAATATCTCCTGTACAAACTTGCGGGCGCCATGTTGGATGTTGCCCGCAAATGAGTGTTCAGTGGTTACTGCCAAGAGAATATTTTGATCTAAAAAAAAAACAAAAAAAAATGCAATTATAAAATTATCACAAAGACATCAGTCTATTGTGTAGAAATACGGTGTGTGTAATTCAAAACCATTGAAGAGGCATTGGTAAAAATATTTAAAAGAGACAAAAAACCTCATATTATGTTCTTAACTCGCTTGGCCAATGAATATGACCAAAATCTACAGCCATCTCTAATTATTGCACTGATTTTTATCAGTTGAACATTTCTAAAATATATCATAATATTATAATAATATTGGCTTATTTGAGGCTTAAGGATAAAAGCAGTTACAATTTAATAATTACTTCAAAAAGTTATTTTGAATATATAATCATATGTTATAATTATTTAGAGCAATAATGTATTAAATATTGTTTTTACCTGGAGGTTGGGTGTAGTAAATTTCTTTACCATATGTACTGTATTTTTCGGATAATAAAATTCGGAAATCTGTTTCGATGGATTTCGTTTTTTTACCTCGTTTATCTCCTGAAAGATTTTTAAAAAATAAAGTATTTCCATCATGGATAAGAAACCAATGGGTTAAATACATAGTAAATCAATACCGCTAATTTTATGCCGGCAATTTTCCCGCTATGAAAACATTGCACATCTAAATTGAATAATGGTACTCATCGGCTAATTATTTATAGACAAGTTGTTACCTGTATCTAAATGAGACATGTTAAGTTTATTTATTGTGAATGCAGCTCAAAAAATATGTGGAATAACTCTTTTAAAATTGTCACAAAATAAAATATGGTAAAATAGGAATATTAAACGTCAGATTAAACATGACACGGTGACAGCAAAAAGCAAAACAAACGTCAAATTTGACGTATGACATTGGCGGCATTGATAAGACAGGGCGCAAACTTAAAGAAAACTGCTCTTAGTTAATTTTAAAAACTTAGGTACCTACTTAGTATGTATTAAGTACAAGTACCTCCTTATCTATTCAAAGGAATATAAAAAATATGAGACTTGTTACAATCTACGTAAATTTATAAGTATTTTTTTAGTTATTTTCGTCACTTATAAAACTTTTATTTACGAAATTCGCCATTTTATTATTTGGCACCACGCCAACGCGTCTCTTGCCGAACGCTCCTAACGATCATATGGCACTCTCCAAGTCCATACTTCGGATACGTCCAGCATGAAATCTGATCGGGAAAAAGCGGCCGACCGAAATTGTACCCAACGAGCTGGACCACTAGACCAGGAACGAAAAATAGTAAAATAATGGCACCTTTTTTTCATTAGACTTCAATATACTGAAGTGTCTTTCGTTTTTATTATTATTGTTATAGGCAGGTTCAGCTTTGCTGGCTATATATTGTGACAAATGTCTTGTCTGTTGGTTCTGCATCTAAAAACGGTTCTTGAAACATGGTTGACCGGAGTGGACTCGCTGTGGACCAACTAGGCCTGGCATATTTGCTTAGAGAATTGAAACCAGGAAAAACTGGGAAGGACTTGTTTGTCTTAGGGTGGGTGAATTGTGGACGTAGACGCTCACGCAGTTGTGCTTCCAGTAGATTGGTTGTTGGGATCAGCTCGATAATCTCGTTGCAGGATGTTCAGTGTATGTAATTTGTTTTAGTATTAATTTCATACCCACTATAACTGGTATCATTTACTCGACTATTATTCAACGATAGAGACCTTGAATGTTCATAATGGACGGAAGCCGATTATTTTCATGTCTCATATTGAAGCTTGCGTCTAGTAAGTGCTCTACAGAATTACTTAGGTTTTATTATTCGAACCACTAAACCATTTTAACAAACTTCGATCCTCTCTTGTTACTTTTTATACATCCGCATTATGTTCGTAGTCACTTCGAAGTTCGCCTCAGTCGTTTGGAGCCCTCTAGTTACTCGAACATACATGAGTTTCGAACTAGATTCGTATTCCAAAATCATATTTCTGGAAAATGTTGGATCAATAAGTTCATTGAAATTTATACTATCCATGAACGACAGAATCATAAAGCCATTTCCATAAAAACTTATGCAATTCACTTAATCTGCAAGCGTATGAAAACTTTATCTGAGAAATTGTATTTTATTGTTTATAGCTTAATTATATAATGTTATTTTGAGCAATCTATCCAATACCGGTGTAGAATACCAGTTTTCCATTGTTACAAGTTAGATACAACAAGAAACAATTCGCTACTGTCTGAAACCATACTAAATTAGGTGTAATCACTTCTAATGAAATAAAAAATAACGTTTTGTATTAGAAAAACAGTTTGTAAAGCAATATATGGGTATGTATTTAATCTGACATTTCATAACAAGTGGTTACCAATTTCTTAGTTAAGCAAGCTTATCTGAGTTCCTGCTTACACTGTAATTGAATATCGACGGATTTCCTATTAGTAAGTATCTACTTTTCTTTTTTACAATGAAATTATAATACATAGCGAGACAGCTAACCCGGTTGGGGGCAATCCAATGCATTTTGTTCGCGTTCTACATAACGTAAATTCATCCGTATTTTATCACACTGAACTATAATAACGCTGGTTATTTAGTTTGTGTTGAAAAAGAGTGCGGTTAGAGCATGGCTGAGCGCACTCAAAATGATGACTACTGAAATAAGATCTATTTAAAGCAAGTACAGGAAATGTTTGGGCTTTCATTGTATATTAGAAATCGATGTCGGGGTATACCCTCAAAATCCCCCCTGGCCTACTGATAAACCATCAACCAAAAGGTTACGCACAGTCATCACTTCCATGTGTAAGTTCTGGCTTGAAATTCAACAACCAAGTATTTTTCTTTTATATATCTTCCGTATTTGATTGGCTCCCCCGAGGGGTGCAATTATTGCCTAACCTATTCCATACGATCTTATTCTTATTATTAATGACTGGTCTACCTATACTGGCTTTCCATAGGTATTCCATATATTTTTGAATAACAAAAAAACAATAATTACGCAACGGGAGCACAGCGTTCTCGGCTTTTTGTAGTTACCATTTTTGTCTATCTACACCACACCTTCCTTAAAATAGAAAATTACGCGTTGCTTTCAAGACACTAAAATGTGTGAATGAGATTTAAAAAAACTAAATAATATATGTTAATACTCTGTTTTCACATTTCTTCTCTTTCTTTACTAGTAAAAACTCAAAACATTAAAAAAATGTTCTTTGCTGGCATTGTGCTTTTTAAGAACATACTACGCCGCTTTCCATACTAACGTATTCCTCGATTTTCTTCCTGGAGATAACGTTAAGGCGGATGAGTTTTTTCCATGTAATTTTAGATGTCAAGATCCAGATGCACGTGGTTTGCGTTGTCTTTTTTTTTTTGCTATTTTATTTGTTAAAGGACGATAAAATAAAGTTATTTTAAAACTTAAGACGTAGTAAACACGCTTCTGGATGATATCTACCAAGTCTGAATTAAAATCATTGCTCTTAATGATAAATTTCCCCGGGAGAAAATCGAGATTATGTTTTGCGTTGGGAATGCGGCCGTAAATAGTCAAACCGCGGTATGCATCTTAGTTTTCCACTAAAAATATAAAAAAAAAAATTCCCTCTTCATATTTTTTACAATACGCAACTTTTAGAAATTTGCTCACCTCGTAGCATAGTGGTAGCCCTCATTTGGCTACCGTGCCTTGAGGTAAGGGTTCGCATTCAGTAAGGTCAACTTGAAATCATCCGAATTTGCATGGTTACATTCTATATTCATTTTTTCATGTGTGATACCTTAGGACACTGGTATTTGTATTTCCAAAATGTTGGCAATTCCTCCCTTAGATCCCACATAGTGAAATAACATGAAATCGATATGGAACGATGCAAATATTATGCAAATTGAATACACAAACCCTACAAAAACATCTGTTGCGTTTCAACATCACCTGGTTATTTTTTTACAACATAAAATAATAGTAAAATAGGAATATTTGCATGTATGAACTAATATCGTGTGCAGAATTTAATATTAAAAAAATAGAAATTCCGCAAAAGATGACCCCTGCCTGCGAGCCCCTGCTTCTGTTGTAAATGTTTAATTTTGTAAGGATTAAAAATATCACTAGTACCATATAAAATACATTTAACTGTAATGTATTTAGTAAAATGTACCGATAATAAGCAGCAAATAAATGATTAAAGATTTATAAATAATAAACGTATTTAAACATGAACGTAGGGGCGGGAGTCCATAGGTTGATAATGAAGTCCGTTTTTTTGTATGGTAGTAGCGTATATCATAAGAAATGTGGAAAGTTTCTTGTTAAACTTCTTATTTAAAATTTTATTAATTTTACTAGTATAAATAATCTCGATTCGTATAATTAAAGGTAGTAGTAGGTTATTTAACGATATAAATGCTTATCACAAAGAACGTAATGAAATGTCAAATAATACCTACTCCTCTATTTGTGTTGCAACACAAAGCTACTACTACAGCAGTGCAATCACAATCAGCTGAAGAAACCGTGAACTCGGAGTACGTAAACATTAATCACAATCTCCGGCAATCTGTACAAGAACTCAGTTTCGTTTACAAATTGATTAATTACGCTAACCTGCTGTAATACATAGCTACGTGAGAGACGGATGTCACGGCCGTTGATATTGCCCTTTAATAATAAGCCCCATGTGAATATTTTATAATAAAACATTTATATGCAGAGTAATAGTCGAATTCATTGGCCACGTTCCGCTATGGATGACGCCTAAAACCGGTAAAATCCAATTTCAGGATATCATTATTTTGATTGATATTTCTTTTGGCACAAAATAGTGAAGATGTTTAGATGTGTATACTTTTATTACTGTTCTTTTAGTGTTGTATTGTTGAGTACATCCCGCAGGAATTAATGCTGGTGCTAATTATACCGTCACGGTAAGTTATCACACATCTTTAAAAAAATTACAAATTTATTAAAATGTTGCATTCATATCTATTTATACTTACGCAATGCGCAGGATGCCAAAAAATGCACTCGAAGATAGGTAATATTATGTACAATGAATTATGAGTAGGTACTGAAAAAAAATATAGCCTTTTTCATTTTATAAGGTATTTCAATTTATTTGTAATTTTTAAAGGGGATTTATTATGACGATTGGGTAGGTACGCCCATGGTGTAGTGGCTAAGGCAAGACGCTAGATTCATTACGCCTACGTATTAGGTTCCTGGTTCGATGTTTGATTCCCGGAAAATAAACACGTAGAGTTACCTTCTTATTTTGAAACTGTATTTTTCAAATGCTGATTATTGATTGGGGCTGCTTATTTAGTAGATTGGAATAAAAATCTAGTTTAAATGTGTAATAAAGTGCTGTTCTTGACGTCGCACGTGCTTTGTAAAAGTACCTACCTACCACAGATAAACAGCAGGAACTTGTACCTACCTCAAAGTGAAATAAACAAAAAAATAAGGACGTTGATTCCCCTTTAAATCACGTTAAAGGCATTAAGTTACAATCAACTGAACACAATGTAAGTATGTACAGGTAGGTACTATCTTCCAAAATAAACCTATTCATCGTTAATGAGAGGAATTTACTTAAAGTTGGTAAAGGTGAACAGTTTTCGGGAAACCAAAAAACTGCTTCAATCCGACATCCTGTCGAACGTTGACCGACTATAACGTAGGTACCTACCAAGAGTTTCCTATCGATTTGAAAGTGATAAATTAAAAGACACCGTTTCAAATCTAATTTGGCTGCCGTGTCATGAAATATGTATTTACATGTGATTTTCACATTAATATGTCATGGTGTGATTACTTATCTTGCCTTCGTGTAATAAAATGATCAAGATACACTGCACTTGGTGTACCAATGCAGTGCCCTATGCACCATGGGTGCGGATAAGGGAAAGAGTAAGGTTTTGTGTGATATTATTGTGCCTCCTGTAAAATGCAATTTTATAGTAGGAGAATTGAATTATTTTTTTGGTAAAATATGCGTTGGTTTGAAATACGACAAAAATCATGCCTATGAAACGTAATTACTGGCCAATCTGTTTTTTTTAGAATTAGAATGAAATACAAACAAAATTCACCAAAAACTTAAATTGGCGATGTGCGGCTTACGATATTATACGAAGGAGTCGAAATATCTAATATGAATTATTTTCTAAATTAAAATACCATATTACAAAGGAGCAAGAATAATGATTTGTTTTTCAAGCAAACACACGCACCCTCTCGCTGCCCTAAACAAACTTTCTTGTTGACAGGGGGTTCAACGAAATACCACACTCCACGTGCGATGTGACGTCACGCGGTGATGTGATGAACGCGTCAAAATATTGACACGTGTATTTCTCACCTCAGGGGAGCACTTTTTCACGGAAGTTTTAACTAAACAGAATATCTGTTACCGAACTAAATACAGTATATTACTGTCAACTATACGACTGTCAGGTCTGTCACCGTGCCAGATTCAATTTTGTATAATAAATCTTATGGATAGTGAAGTACGTACCTAACCTATGTATGTAGTTTGTAAAAATTATAATTATCTACTGTAATTTGTCATCACAGCACAGGTTCGAAAATCACTGTGGACAAATAGAAAAAAGTAAGAAATCAAAATATAGGAAATATAAAAAATAACAAAATGATTTTACTATGGTTCATGGTTATGACATTCGAACAAGAATGAGGGAATCCACTGTTTTTCAAGTATTTTTTTTCTATAAACGTACTATTTAACTAAGCAAAAAAAAAAAAAAAAAAATTATAAGTTATTGATGAAGATACGATTTTTTAAAGTAGCACATTTCAAATACCGCGCCAAATACTACTATGTACCAAGTGCGTCCTTTTTACAGGAGTGACGTCATAAAACGGGCGGCTAACGGCATGGCACGGCTAACATATTTCTCCAGCCAATAACAAAAATGTCAAAAATCTATGCAAACGATTTCTCCAGCCAACTGTCACTTAAACTGTCAACAGCTGTTCTAGGGAGAGTGAATGGCGGCCATCTTTAAAAACGGAAACGGAAAACACTACACTTAGATACAAGGAGTGACGTCATTGTTTAAGATTTTGAAATGAATGCTATTTTCAACATTTTTTATTTATTTTTGGGTAAATTATTGAGATATTTAATCCGACTTCAAAATTTTTAAATATTCGCGTCTACACTAAAGCATTTTTAAAATTCAATTCCGGGTAGCAGTGGATTTCCTCATTCACTAGAAGGGTCGTTTCCATACAAATTTTCTAAAAATATCAATGCTTCCGAGGGTTAATTTCATAACACCACTTATTATCAAATTCCACTGTCTAAAGACTCCAGCACTTGGACCAATACACGAAACGTGTAATGTAGATGTCTAGTAATGACGTAGTGAGTGACGTAGTGGGTAACTAGACACCTTACACACGGTAGTATTTTAAAAGTATGGAATTTCACTTCTTTCTAACGAGCTTTGGCATTTCTCAGCTAAACGTTTCTAAAATATACGTAACTAACTAACCAGGTAGACAGAGAGGATACAGGACCTTGCTGCCTCCACATTCATATATGTGTCGCCTATTTTCAAACTCCGCCAGATCCATATAGGTCGATTTTACAAAAAATGCAAAATTCTAAGGGTAACATTTATTTTCAAAATATTTGTCTATCTTAAAATATAATATTATGAAATTAAGAATTTCGCCTTTTTACTGAAAATTCTTCAGTATTTTTAAAAAAAGGATGTTTTAAATGTAAAAAAAATATGGATGTAGCGGATTTTGATATTCACGTTTTTTCTATTTTAAATTAACCACGTATGCAGTGGGATCCCATTACCCAACATTACAGAATATGAACAACGTCTTGAAACCTCTTGATTGAAAAGTTGAACATTTAAATGTTATTGTTTCCGTGTTTACACTTTGGTTGGCGTCGCTAACGTTTATGAATTATCTGAAAAAATCATCATTATTATTTTATTTAACCCTTAGTGGACATATATAACAATGAGTTAAATTTTTTAAAAATCGGCAGTCAATGAAGTTTGCATAAAGAAAACGCCAAGTCCACGTCCGCAGCTCTGACGGAAACTGCCGACTGTGGTAAAGTGGACGAAAGCGGACGCCGTTGACCTGACCATTTACGTTTCCAAGCATGGTTATTTCATGAGAATACGTAATAATGTAATCCAATTCACGTGCTTCCTCGCCGGATTGAAGTAGGACCACAATATTTGTCGTTATCATTACATTTGTTTTCCTTACAAATCAAGCCGAAATTAATTTGAATATTGAAATTAAAAAAATCCTTTGATAACTTACCAAATTGTCGTAACGACATCATTAGATTTTTACCTTCTTGATTCACTTACCCGATCGTCCGATCTATCGAAATTGACAATGTCAACAAGTTCAACATTTATGAAGCGAGTTTGAAATGATTTTTTATATTAAACCAGTCTTTTAATATAGATTGATGTGCTCTGTCTAATTTTTATTTTATAACAGTT
This sequence comes from Micrasema minimum, assembly GCA_022494985.1. Classification (NCBI taxonomy): domain Eukaryota; kingdom Metazoa; phylum Arthropoda; class Insecta; order Trichoptera; family Brachycentridae; genus Micrasema; species Micrasema minimum. The sequence continues at coordinate 12,056 of JAGVSP010007425.1, forward strand.
ATTACGTGTACCAATAAATGGCCTAACGGCATTCCCGAGGGAGGTCAAGAGGATATCACGTCAGTCTTATACGACTATGAAGGGCTCCCTTGCTTTTCTTCATATAGCATACATCTTCTCATGCACGCACGTCGATTATTAATCGACTTTCCACATGACCACTTTCAAGTATTGTTGTACTTTGATGATGCTGATGTCTTGGTCGGCCTTCCTCGACTCCATCCAGGAACCTAGACGGTAATAATTATTTTAGACCATTGGATTTCATCATCCATTCGCTCCACATGACCGAAGTATCGCCAAAAGACCTTTCTTAATTTTGTCGATAATACTTATCTAGCAGCCGACTTGGCGTGTTATTTATTTTTCGTGGGTATTTAGGTATTACAAACAATGTATCTAGCACCTTAAAGTTGAGCTTATATTCTGCAATTAGTCTCTTAAACTTTTTTATTCATTTATAGTGCAAATTAAACAATGTCATGCATGTTGAAACGGTTCCCAATTTCCGCCCAAACGCGACATGAATTTTGCTAAGATAAAGCCCGTATTCTAAAAAAAAGAAACTCAATGCCTCCCGTAGTAAATTATCGGGCTTATAAAATCGTCCCGGTTGGCATGTTATAAATGGTCTTATTACAACGATGGTATCTAGCGAAGAACATAGTGTAATGCCGTATCGAAATCGATAATCGATCTATAACACTAAATATTATGTAGTTTTTGTTATCTTCGTGGCAATTAGTTGATAACACGATGATAGAAATCGTGAGTGAGGCAACGTACATATTTTTTGCAGAAAATTTCTTTTTGTTTTTTCTTCGACTGCTGCTACTTTTCCTTATTCGCACCAACTTTCATTGCGACCACTCTCTTACCAAGTGCGATTAATCGTGATAGTGGAATGTCATTACGAGAAGGCAGGAGATGGCCAGTCTGTACGCTCAACGGCCAATTCCAAACTATCATGTATGAAATAATTTTGTGAACGCAAATATTGAAAACGGCTGACCCGCGGAAAGAAGATCCTGCCGGATTGGAATCTCTAGTGTTCTGATCCCAACTGCCAGCACATCCTTTTTCCTGCTTTCTGGCACAGTTTATTTCAACAATTTGAAAGCTGTCCCGAAAATAAATTATTTGAGTAAGTATTTTAGTTACCTGGTTTTTACACTTAATGAGAGGTCAGTGCTAGTTGGGTCCCTTAATAATGTTATATTGATTTATATGAGTGCACAGAAGGAAGAAAGTGAAACAGGTACTCCTCGATTTTGACAAATGGTTTATTCACAAAAACTAAACTACCTGAAGTGATAAACACTTGTAAAGCATGATTCTACAAACAAAGTTAGGTGTAAAATAAAACGATGATTTTGAAATACGTAAGTTGGCGGAATTCTGTGCCCATAAATACGCGTGCGGTGACGAAGGGAGTCCAAGATATTCTCGTCGCAGTTTGGCGAATTCGTACGTTTTACGTCGCCGGGGCGGTCGCAACCTGTCTGGATCGTGTCGTCATTGTCAAGCACACAGTAATAAATCAAAAAAACTAAATATTCTTTTTCACAATCAAATTCAAAACATGTTATGTTACCGCACGGAGAATCGAACTCGCCAATCATCGTGCAAGTGGTTAGGCCAACGAGCATATTCACTTACACCTCGATGCGGACATCATACGAGCTCACATTAGAATTTTATTTGAAATCATGATGATTTCGAATACAAAACAGGCAAAATGAGTTACCTATCTGTCAATGTTGCCTCATGGTATATACTTATACATGGAGTAACAAAACTCGTAGTACAACCCGAAAACTGGTGAATCTACATCATATTTTGGAGTCGAATGTGTAAACGTGATTTTTTCTGACGAGAAAAAAAATCTGAGCTTAGGGAAGATTTTTTTTTGCACAATTCATATTAAACAGCTATTTTTTATTATATTGTTTTTATTTATGGATAGTATTATTTGACTAAATGGCAATGATATTTGGTAACATTTAGAATAAATTTATCGAAAAAAAACAACTTCCGATCTCAAATTTTCCGAAAAACTGGGTCAAACGAATAATTCTAAAAAAATTTTCGGACTCCAAATATTATGTTAGATTCACTGTTTGTCATTTGTACATCGATTTTTGGTTTACCCCACATTGTATAATATAATTATTTCATGTATGTCCTACTCTGTTTCACTTGAGTGCATTAGATTTCAATTAGTGGTAGAGGAGGTAACAAGAAACAAAATAAGCGAAAGATAAGTGCAAATTTAAATTTAAAAATGATCAACTAACTACCACGCCATTTCTCCGAAGGAGTAGGCAAAGAGGATAGAATGCCTTACCCTTAACTCCTGTCCTGGCACTCCAAATTATCAAAGCAATCATTACATCTTCTCAATCACGCATACCGATTGTTCCGAATTCCGACTTATCAGACTACCAATTTCTAATCTTTCTTTCTCAGGCTTCTCGACATCTATAGGCACAGTGGCACCACCAATTATTTGAGTCGTTCTTTCGACATTCGTTTTTTATTTTTTTTGCTCTACATTCCGCAAAATATATTATGGACATCAGTCATCATGCACTTGTGCAATAGTTTGTAGGCCACGCAATAATATTATATAAAAACATAGTCCAACCTATACCTTACTTAGTTCCTAGAACAAAAGATTAAGGGCCGATTTAAAAACATCCATTCGTTAACGTATAAATATGACCAATGCGGGTAATATTCAGAATAAAAAGGTACCCTACCCCTGTAGAATTATGGAATAATACATGATTTTATTAAATTAAAATTTACATAACGGATGTTTATAAAACTGGACCTTATAATTTGGATTGTGAATGAGCTTATACAGAGTTTAGATATACGATAATATATAAAAGCATAAAAACAAAAAAGTATTTCTATACGGAAAATATGATTTATATACATTAATACCTACCTGTATATATAATCAATAAAGGATTATGCAAAACCTCATTCACTTTGTTGTAAATCTGAATCAGATGGGGCACAAGTACGCGTTTTAAAAATGGATTACTTACATATTTAATAATTCTAAGTAACATTTTGAGTGTAAACAAATACGTATGGACAAAAACTGGGTTTCGACCACTAAGAGCTAACATGAAACTTACAATTAACAATCTCAACAGAGACGAACGGGGGGGGGGGGGAAGTTTGGAAGAGGAATATATGGATATCTAGCAATTTTCTCAATGGATACAAGTTTTTCAATCAAGTGAAGCATCGCGCTATTTCACTGTATAATATAGTACAAGCTCTGATAATTGGCAGATATGGATTTGAAATACTAGGCCCGATTAGGGAATGTTATAATACGCCCTGTAAACCGCCCATATTATCTCCATATTACCTTTAATTTTCATTCTCAAAACAAATTTTAGTTTTCATCGATCATAGATATACTCGTACCTATTAATTTCTTAATAATAAACTAAAAAAATGTAATAATATGCCAAGTTTAATATTATCCGTGATGGTGTTTTGAGCAAAACTACCTCATTTAAAAAAAGTGCGATTGTTTCACTCTATAAAAGTTTGCAAAATATTCTCAAATCTTACAGTTATCATCTTTGAACGTAGTAACTTATAACTAAAGCAACGTTTATTGTACTAAACACACGTAAATTGAATTATGAACTCCATTGTTGGTTGGTTCATCTCTTGATATGAAGATTCCCATAGTTTACAAGTTACACTACTGTGTAATGTGATAGACAATAAAAAATGTAACGTTAATGCCGTATTCGACATGGAAGGATGGAAGTCATTTTTATATCTACCAACAAAGGCATTATCGAGAAAAGTTAACATATTTTTAACGCTGTGTATCGAGAGTCAATCAAATAATTATCTTACGAGCATTTTGTTATTTGATAGAAACGTCACGCACATAATACCTTCTAAAATCAGGACGGCCGGGTAAGCCTAGTTTGTAAACATTAAAAACATACCTACGTACAGAATATGATTGTGTTAACGATTAAACCTAAAAAACCTATACCAAGAACATAATGGATTAGCTAATGGTATCATGCATCATGTGACTGTAGGTAGGTATATCTATTTATTTTTGTAGGTAACTTTTTAATTTTTGTTTAAATAGAGAAAATTCGATAATACATGCATCAATATCATCATCATCACACCATATCCGCTACCCTATATGGATGCATATGGGATATCCACAAAAACTGCCTTACAGTTTGGCCAAGCGATACGGCCGCCGGCCTCGCCGTGCATCCTCCCAAGTCAAGTCCCACGTCCCCGCAGCACTGACGCCAACTGGCCAACGAATTGTCAACAGTGGAACGACCAGGACGCCGAGTAACTGATGCCTTGGTAAAATAGGCAATCGAGGTTAAGGCTCTCAATAGGGCATACGTATCAATCAATATACCTAATATCTTCATTCATTCCTTATCCGCACTCAATGGTGCATACGGCACTGCATAGGATAAAATTTTCATTGCATTACGATAGACATAAAAAAATATGTTACGCAAAAAAAATATTGGAAGCATATTTTTTACGTCAATTTTTAACGCCTTTTATGAAAAATATTTAAAATTATTTTTTTAAAAAGTATTTTATAACATTCATTTATAGCGGAAGAACCCTTTTTTTTAGTCTCGTCTCTTTCGTCTACTTTGTTTAATTTGCAACATTCCCGGGGGAATCATTTTCAATGGGGATGAAATGAATACATGGGGTTGCAAGTTGTAAAATTGTGGGGTTGTTTTCTAGGGGTGGTCAGACTGTTAGAAGCTTATTGGAATCAGTCGAATGAATTTGACTTTTATGAAGTATCTACCTAATAGTTATAGGTAAAAATAATTTCTTTGGCCAAGATTAGCCCGTAGGGGAGGGGTAGAATTTTGACGGACATATGTATGATATATTAGGTATTACCATATTTATTTTATAATCGCGTTTATACTGCGATAAGCAATTAATTTTTTTGTGCAAATTTTAATGCAAATTATAAAATCCGTGTGGAAAAATTTGTGCGCATTTCACAACATAGGAACTCCATTACAAAACAAACCGTTTGTAAGTACCTACCTACCTAAACAATTTTTTATTTTGGTCTTAAAAATTGCTAATTGATATCTGATTTCGATTTGAGTAGATATGTTATTTGTTTAGTACATCGTTAGAATACCAGATTCATTTTTAAACTTTGCTTTCTAAAGCTGTAAAGTATATTTGTTCCATTTTTATTTTTTTATATTAGACGGGGTCGTGGGAAGTGTGTTTATATCTGCTCCCAGTTCCACTGACCGTTCCTAAATTACGAACAAGGATCCATTGATTCCAATCCTTAAATGGGTGATATAAATCAACCGATGAATTTACTCACCAAAACCAAAGTGACAATGAATCATTGCGTCTCGTCAAAAAGACAAAAGAGGGCAACACTAAAAGAATTCCCGCGTTTGACCTCTGAAACGTCAGAGTGACGTTTGTGTGAACCCCGCGGCGAGCATTCCCTCCGGAACGCCATTTGTCATTCCACATTTGAAATGTGAAAAGAAACGTCTATGGTTTTTACGATTATCAATGAATAAAAAGATTTGTTACCATAAATAATTCAAAGCCGACGGCTATCCCCGTTTTGATCAAATGTACGGTAGGTGAGACATGACTTGGGAATTAGGGTTGTAACTTGGAACAAGGCTTTTATAAAATTTTTGTCCAAATTAATGGTGGAGGTATAGGTGTGTATGTGTTGTGAAAGAACTGTGAGAAGGATTTTAGATTGGTTTGACTGTGAACATATTTTTTGTCATCTGATTATTGGAATTTCAACTCAGATAAGTATGTATGTAATTATAATTTCACCCATTTTTTGAGGGTGAAAAAATCAGTAGGTAACATCATGTGTACTTTGTACTTATGTATTTACATTAATTTACATAAATTCGAATCATTTTAAGAGTAGATATTTCTCCGTTTACATTCCTTCTTGTTAAGGGTGACCCTGTGAGGTCTAGAATTATATTTTATGATGCGTATTCAAATTAGCTTGACTTCCTCAGTGACCTCCTTTATTTATGCTCTAAGGGTGAATCACCTTCATAATATAATACATTTATTTATTTTTATGTGAAAAGAAACCCTTATGTATGGTAGTGAAGCATGGTGTTGGAAAAAGAAGGACGAAAGTAGATTGAATGCAGTTGAAGTGCGATCTCCCAGGCGAATGTGTGGTAAAACTATATATATGATAGGTGTACAAATGTCGAAATTAGAGCAGAGTGCAAGGTTGAGATAAGCATTATCGACAAAATTAAGAAAGGGCTTTTACGATGGTTTGGTCATGTGGAGCGAATGAGTGATGAAAGAACGGCTAAAAGAAGTTTAAATGTAAGTGTGCCTGGATGTAGAAGCCGAGGAAGGCCGAGAAAGACATGGCATGACCAAGTACGACCAGTACTTAAAAGTGGACATGTAAAAAGTCGGAATAATCGGCGTATGTGCATGAGAAGACGTATGAATATAGAGGAAGCAAAGGAAGTATGTCAGGACAGAGTGGTATAGCGTTCTATCCTATCTGCCTACCCCTACGGAGAAATGGCGTGATGGTTAGTTAGTTAGTTAGTTAAGATAAATAAATAAAAATACAAAAATATTGCGAAGGATATAATTATTATTGATATATTTATTTACATGTGATTTTCATATTAATATTTCATGTGTGATAACTTGGACTGGTACTGAAGCGTAAGACTGATCATCCTACCTTCATGTAATAAGATGATCAAGATACAGTGCACTTGATGTGTTTTGATGTTTGGTAATGTTTTGGTGTTTGATCTCAACGGTATATTAAAAATTAATTGTTAAATTTAATTTTTCAATATTCAATTTTTTGTCTTCTGTTTTGTGAATGTTTTAGTATTCTGTAGATTATTGGCATCTTTTCGTATTCAACTATATAACGATCGAAATTTTTGTAATAAATGTATTTATTATTTATTTATTTAATGCGTATACATGGTGTAACAAAACTCGATGTACAAGGTCTTCTAGTTTTCTTTACCAATGCAGTGCCCTATGCACCATTGGGTGCGGATAAGGAAAAGCGTAGAACTCATTTAATTTTTAGTAGCAAATTAAAAATACTCGACATTATTTATTACTAATTAATTATATAGGCATGTTGTGATCAAGAATATTTAAATCAGTCATGGGTCATGCGACCGCAGTAATTAGATGTTCCCATAAATACTTTAGTAAAGTTCACATCAGACCAATATGTTACACATGTGTTTATCAAATTAAACATAACAATGTACCTACATACGAGTATGTTAGTGCATATAATGTATGGTTTTATAGTATAATACATGTCTGTACATGTCTGAATTCTACTCAGTAACAAACTATAGGACTAAAAGGACTATAAAGGCCTACAAGTTGGCACTTCTAAATTATTTCAAGGCCGAATGTATCGATTAGTGTGCATACAATTTGGGTCCAAAAGTTTAATGTTTTAATGCAATGTTTATTTGATGCCGGATTATTTTAACATTTTTTATGTATATTATGATTTCGTGTATTTACTGTAAATATTTAATATGTAAAAGGCACTGAGTGCCGTTTATTTTAATAAAATAAAATAAAATAAAATAAAAAATAATATCATAAACTGTCAGACTTATTTAATAGTCCAGTAAAAATAAGGTTTTAGATTGCATTAAACGCACTTCAGTAAATTGGTATTTATACAATAGTGTTACTTACTATTTTACTAAGAACTTTTCATGATTTCGTATTCTTGATATCTTGAGAAATACCTAAATTTGCTATTTTACGCTAAAAATGATCTTATGGTGAAAATTAATATTTATATCCAAGGACTACTACTAGGTACTACTTCCCCTTATCCGCACCCAATGGTGCATAGGGCACTGCATCGGTACACCAAGTGCTGTGATTCTTGATCGTTTTATTACATGAAGGTAAGATGATCAGTCATACGCTTCAATATGAAAATAACATGTTAATAAATATTTCATGTTGACCCCGTACGGGAATCGAACCCGCGACCTCATGCACGGTAGCCAAATACGCTACCACTATGCTACGAGGCGAACATATATCCAAGGACACCTTACAGTAAATTATAGTATACAAGAAACCCCTAGTTTTAGGTATAAGTGTATAAAACGAGACCTATAAAAACGCACTTTGGGAGATTTGAAATATTTAAATTTGGTACAAACCTTTATGTTTGGTAGTGAAGCGTGGTGTTGAAAAAAGAAGGACGAAAGTAGACGGAATGCAGTTGAAATGCGATCTCTCAGGCGAATGTGTGGTAAGACTATTTATGATAGGTGCAGAGTGGTGTGGCGTTCTATCCTCTCTGCCTACCCCTTCGGAGAAACGGCGTGATGGTTAGTTAGTTGGTTGGTTAATATTTACTGTATATTGATTTTTTCCGGGGATATCATTAATCATTACTATAGTTAAATCGTTTTAAGAAGCCATTATGTACAAAATCACCAAATCTCCATTTTTCGTTCACCCTTAAAATGAGATTTTATTGCTTTGTTGGCTGACTTTTAATTAGAAATTTAGGATAATAATATTTTCAATAATGTTTTCCAAGATTTTATATCTTAACATTATCCCCCCGAAGTGCAATGAATGCAAGCTCCCTACAAACATATTTATATTGACTAGTCTATAACCCCTTATCCCATATTTTACTGATGTCATTTATCTACGTAAAAAACAAAAGTAATAAATTTTTTTATTTCTTTTCAGAGCTGATCTGAAGAAAGTTCCCTTAACCCGATGGCCACTCTACCTCTTTATGTAACTTTGGAAGGGTAAGTTTATCATCTTAAAATGCTTGTCAAAGTCATATTCATTCTAGTATTTTCAAAGCACCCAAAAAAGGAAGAGGAGTTGAGTGCCCGCTTGCACAGTGCAGATATAAACTATGCAAAACGCTGTGGGAATATTTAATCTTAATTGAATCAATAAATTAATCAGATATGCGTCAAAGTGCAGATAAAATATTACAAATTTCTTGATACCTTCTCTCGACAAAGTGCTGAAAATGACCCAAATTGTATAAAATCAAAACGGGATTTGGATTTATTGATCATAAATTTTTTTGAAGTTTTTTCCACAGTTAGTTACATACAAAATATCCCCAATTTCGGTATTTCAAAATCGTAACGTTTGTCGATACATTTGTGGAAATTATTCAGGATCACAGAGCAAAATGTATGACACTATCTATTCTTGTTTTCTGTGAATAATTCAGAATGATGTGTATATTTCTAGTTTGAGATCAAGTAACACCCAATTTGGTAATTTATTGTATGTCAGAGTAACTTATTTATCTTTATTTCACCATGTTTACATAAACAAAGTACATAACACAAATCTTTCAACCAAACCCTTTCGTTTATCTTTACTGATTGATATATTTTTATAAACAGGAATACTCCCTATTTTTGTTACCTACGACCATTTCCATTCCAGTGGTAGATAACCTTAAAAATTACCAACCAAATAGTCATTGAAAGTTGAAAACGCGATGGATTATTAATCAAATACAAGATGGCTCAGATGGCTGGTGGTGGATGCTCGATATTATTTCTATAAAAAAAATGGCGTGTAATATTTTTATTTGATCAAGGTAAAAATGTAAAATTTGAAATTGTTTTAACTTTTTGAAAATCAAGTGATGATATTTATAGTGACACACAATCAACACAAATAAACATAAATGTGATTGAGAATAAAACATATTTGTTATATAAGTTAGGTGAAATAAATTAAAATGAGGATTGTTTTAGTTTTTTAAGTAAATCTTAAAAAGGTACTTTTTTACTCAAATCATCTGTTGGCATCTTCGAACAAGAATTTCAGAGAAGTGATATTCCATACTTGAAAAATACTACCATGTCTGAGGTGTCTAGTTACCCACTACGTCACTCACTACGTCATCAATAGGCATCTACGTCACCACTAGACATCTGCGTCACACGTTTCGTGTATTGGACGTATGGAGTAGTCTTTTGATGGTGGAATTAGATAAGTGGTGTTATGAAATTAACCCTAGAAAGCGTATATTTGTAGAAAATTTGTATGGAAATACCCCTTCTCGTAAATTTTTGTTCCAAGTTTGGCATTTTTTCAAACTGATTGATGCATTTGACTCTCAGCCAGAAATGCGAATTTCGCTTACTGAACGATAAAATCAGTAAAATCGATTAATAACTACCGGTTTTTTTTTTTATATAATGATTATTTATCCGACAGAATCAATATTAGGTACTTAGGTACCTATATTTTCTTTCAGAATTCCAAGCTTTGTAAAATTATATGAAAATTTATTTACATACTCGAGATAATATGTATTATAAAATTTATTTGCTAAGTAAATTGTAAAAACATCCAATCCCGTTTGTTTTCTATTTCTGCGCGGGGCGTAAAGAATGCACCCGCTATCTGCAATGCCAGAACTAAATACCAATTAGGTGAGAAAATCTCTCCGTGTCATCTGACGCTTCATGGAAAAACAAGTCACCCTTTCATCCAATTAGAGAAACTCGGCTGAAACTCCAGTAGGGACTAGCGAGAGATGGAAGGGTTATTCCCTATACCAAGAAGTGTCTTATTAGGTACACCCAAAACGAACTACATAAATACAACCGAATGTAGGCCTTAAGTTAAAAACGTGCTAATCACGTGCTAACGCTAACGATTTGAGCGATCACAATGACATACCGTTCAAATACGCGATCGCTGAGCCGAGCATTGACGATCTGAGCCGAGCGGAGCCGATCTACGCTATATCGCGGCCTTACGTCAAACGTCAAATCATCGCGCTTGTCGGATTTTTTATTATGTCGACTGCTTTCTCAATCAATATTTTAGCTTGCCGAAAACCGGCTAAATTTATATCGAAGATTGAATGAAGATTTGTGCGAATAAGATATATCTCGGGAAATGGCTCGCGACTAGTATGCGCTCGTTTAATAATCCGATCGATACGTTTTAACCGCGTGTTCCATTGTGATCGCAAAAACGTTAAACATCCATGGGAAGCGGTAATTAATTAATCCCGATCGATAACATTTAACGGATGTTTCCATTGTGATACCGCGAAAACGTTTAAACAATCCGTGGTGATAAATCGTTATCACGCCGCTTATTAGCACGTCGATAGTCATCTGTGATTGAGCAACAGCAAAAGCTTGCTAAAAAAAGTTAATTTTTGGCTCAATTAGATACGTTCTATCTTCTGACGTTGAAGCTGGTGTGTTTGAACTTAAATGTCTGAAGTACAAACCAATATCACTATTTTCCATTTAACTACGTCGGAATAAGGAACTAAATGACCATACTAGAAGTTATTCAGGCTGCAAAGGATAATTATTTCCACGGAAGTGGTATTCCGGGCAACCATAATATTGTAATCAGTACAATATGCAGGGCAGTTAATGTTACTGGTAGAATGGTGTCATAAATTTGCCTTCAAGAAACTAAGATAAAAATAATGTCTCTGTAAAGTCCAGAGAAAATTATTTAGAAGCTATAAATAGGTAAAAATATCGACGTATAATGTCAAAAAATTATACTAAATACTAAACAACTACAAATAATAAATATGTAATTTATCTTATCCGCACCTAATGATGCATAGGATACTGCATTTGTACACCATGTGCAGTGAATATTGATCTACAAAAAACATGCATTAAAAGTTAAAGACTTTTTACAAAAAGTGGAAATTGTTATTTTTTTAATTATAATATGAGCTTTATATCAATATTAATATAAGGCTTACATTTTAGGAAACAGTCCTAGGATTGCAAACAAAAATAATTTAATAATTTAATGCAGGTGCCTGTTAGGTACTTCATTTAAAAGTGTATTAGTCTAATTAGGTAGGTACCTACTAATTGTACGTACATCATTAAGCTAAGGTATCGGAAAAGGCGACTGAATAAGAATGATTTATAACTTGGGGTAGATATTTAAAACGAATATAAAAACAGTAGGTTACACACTAGCGCTCGTTCTCCAGCCAGTGTGGAGACTGTGATGTTGTGGTGTACCAATAACACGTGTAGCACTCATTATAATAATATTAGTGTGACGTGGGGATGTCACGTAAAAAACGCCATTTAAAAGATGTAAAACGAGGACGCTTTTAGATATTGTATTTCTAATGTGTAGGGGCACTTCTCCCGGAGGCCCCCCCCAAAAAAAAAATTTTCTGAAATGAGACGTCTATTATTTGTAGGATTTTATTTACATGATTTAGTACATGCCACAACTTTCTTGGTATACATTACACACACATACATAATCCAAATTAAGATTTTGAAAATATGGATAATAAAGTGTCAGGGTACCTGATTCGCATCGTGGTAGCGCATATTATCTTCCCGTGCATGATGTCGCGGGTTCGACTTCCGTGGGGGGTCAACGTGGATTTTCATATTAATATTTTATGTGATGATACTTTGGACTGGTACTGAAGCGTATTGACTGCGTATCTTTCCTTAATGTAATACACTTGATCAAGAATCACTGCACTGTACCGATGCATTGCCCTATGGCACCATTTGGTGCGGATAAGTGATAGTAGAATTAGTATTTTACTAAGCATCGTGATTTAGTATTTTTATGGGATTTTTTAGTGTGCAATTTCATTTTGACCGCATCGGGAATCGACCCCGCGCCCATATGCACGGGCAGCTCAACAGCGCTAACCGCTATATCACAGAGGCAGGACTAGTTTGTTTAGTTTCTTCTGCTTTCCTAAAAATATACATCCTTGGCAATAATAAATACCATAATAAATCCTGAATATTTAAGCACCCCGTCGAAACCGCCGAGAACCAAGCGGTTTATTTCTCAAGACCAAATGGATTTCGAACTTGAAATATTTTTTTATATAATTTTTTTAGAAGCTAATCAATGGTAGTCTTTCGTCGTTGCGCCTGCAACTTCTTGTTAAAAAAACTTATACCGTTTAAATAACAAATGAACAAACAGGGTTATTCAAAATTACCTTTTCATTGTTTTACAAAACAATTAACAGACAAATATATCTATAGTCGATTTATAGTAATTTTGTCGTTTTTTTAATTTTTATTATTGTTGTGTTTTGTGTTGTTAATTTATAACAATAGCGTATTCAATAAAACCAATATATGATAAAATCTATCTTTCGGGGATTTTGGAACGATTTTGAGCCCTATACATTATTAGTCGATAAATAATATAATATTTTATATTTTATAATCCCTACAGAGTATGAGTAGACTTTTTTTTTAATTTAGTTAATATGGTATTCGAGCGTTTACAGGGTTATGACCTGTCGTCATTGGCTGGGTTAAGTGATCACTTTTATGTACTACAGAGAAGATCGAACATCCCCATATTCTGCTTATTAAGCGAATATCCACACCAGTAACATTTTGATTTTTGTCTATATGTTACGAATCGAGAATCATCCACCTAGCGGCACCGCGTATGAAAACTCCATCAATGCATTGCTGATTGAAGTTAAGTATTTTATTAGCAAATTAGGACTTTCTTTTAGTATTAAGTATACTTATAATTGTTTTTCTGATTGCTTTTAATAACTACTATTAACTGGCGTCTAGGCCAGCTTGATGAAGGTGAAGGGGGTAGAGAGTAAAGGAGAGGGGGGGAGAGATATACGAGACCACGTGTAGGGCGCGTGCCACCTGTCCGGAATATACAGGGCCGCACTTAGGATAGGCATACTTATTTTTAAAAAATATTTTAAATACGTATGTAATTGATTTATTTTGGTTTATTAAAATAACGCATAAGACTTATTATCGTACCATCATGTATTAAAATGATCAAGATACACTGTATTTGGTGTACCAATGCAGTGCCCTATGCACCACTGGGTGCGTAGCGAAGGGAAGTAGTGGTAATAGTATTTGTTGAAACTCGATGTAAAAGCGGGAAATCAGTGAATCTACATATTTGGAGTCGATTTTTTAAATATTTTTTTTTTTATTTGACTCATAGTTTTCGAGAAAATTGAGTGTGAATTTGAGATTTTTTTCGAAAATTTCTTTCAAATTATTATTAAGTATAATATCTTTCGTCAAATCAATACTATTTATTAGGAAAACAAAAACAGAAACTTAATTTTAACAAGAGTTCGTTAAATTTTACTTAATCTACCGTAGGTAGGTACTTATGAAAGCTTTGAAAGGAAAAAAAAAAATTTTTGAAGCTCAAATTCAAAAATCATCTTACACATTCGACTCCAAATATAATGGAGATTCACAGGTTTTCGGGTTGTACTACGAGTTTTTATACTCCATACAAAAAATGTGATTTGGGGATTTATTTATTAAAGAAGATAAAAACACTATCAGAAAATAAGACAGTACAAATTAATACACTTTGGTATTTGTTTTAACGTGTTAAAAAATTATGCTAAATTCAACAAAGAAAATCGAGAACTACGTTTGTATTGAGGGACAGCCACGGGTCACTGACCATCATTCCTCCTAATTAATTCAAAAACAATAATAAATATTCAAAGTTTTCTATTTTTGGACGCCGTAATAGTCCGTCCGCCCTTTTAGTAGGTACACTTATGATATGTAAAAATAAACGAACATTTAAATAAATAATATCTCAATCCAGCCCTGGTTTCGTGGCGTTAGCAGCTGCTCTCCCAGCTGCTGCCCTGTCTCCATCATCAGACTTGTTCCACATTAACCAGAAAACGGGGCCATTATATATTTACTCCGGACCTTAACACCCGCCCGGCTCCGGTCCAATCCGTGCCTTGTTTGGCAACCAACCAATCACCGCATTTCGCGCCGAGGGGGATCGAAATTGGAACGCACAATGCGAACAATGCTTCTAAATTTAAATAGAATCGTAAATAAATTAACTGTCTAATCATCTCGCCATTTACCGAAGAGGTAGGCAGAGAGGATAGAACGCAATGCATTAGTTTACAAATTTTCGATTTTAAATGACAATTTATGCACAAAAATCACTTAACTCAAAACTAACACGTGTTTTAGTGTGTTTTACTAAGGTGACGATTTCATATATTCGTTCGTGTGATATGGTAGGTACCCAAATATTTCTATTTCGTAGATACTTTTAGAAATGACTGTGCCAGAAAGAAGGAAACAAATTGGGATGGAGTAGGATTGGAACCAAAAGATTCCAATCTGGAGCCAGCGACTTTATGAATATATGAGTACTAGACCACACAATTTATTTATTTTATTTTTTACAAACAGAGATACAATTTATATGATTTTCCTAAATCTAAATCCGGCTATTTTTTAGTATTTTATTTACTACCCTTATTTTCTACAATAAAAGAGGGGATAAAATGTTTCTGATTTCACGCTTATAAATAATTAGGATTCTTGTAAATAGCTTGAATTCAGTGTAGCGTGCACAATATACAGGATGAGGGTGGAGCATATTATATCTGGAGAGGGTGTTGTTCCAACAGGCATCCGGTGCCTCCAATGAAAAAGCTTCCCTTACCAATCGGCAGCCACCTGTCACACATTCCTTAGTCCTGGAGTGATGCGTTCATTAGCCTAAAGCAAGGACAAGTTGTTAATCTTATATGAGTGGATTCAATAGTAGAAAATCAGTTCAAAATTCGCTAAATGGCCAGTAAAAAACATTCAATCTAAAATGTTAAAAATTGCAAATTGTAAAAAATCGCAGGCAAAAATACAAGTAGGTACTTTTTGGGTAATTTTTATAACATATTTTTTTTAATACAATTCGTTTCTCTGTGAGGTAAAATAAGATAGATGAATCGAAGTTCATAGGTTTTTACGTTCTTCCCGAAGATATCCCGATATAGACAGTGTTTTTTTCAGGGTTGTTATGCCACGTTCTTAAGCGTTGAGATGGCCAAAGAAATCTAAAGGCAATACAAAGCCCAAAAACACCGAATAACGATTCGGAAAAACTATTATTATTTTAATACAACCTCTTTGAGAAAACATAATCTGTAAAACAGAGAGTAAGATTCCACGGTAAATTCTAATAAACAGAAAAATACAAAAGAAAAATAAACTACATATCTATTACTCCTTTTAAAATATAAATTTTTAAAAATATTAGGTTAAAAAAAATTTTTTTTTGAAATAAGTTGTTTTAACATTGCAAAGTCGTTCCTTAGAAGGTCGTACATTTTAACAAATTCTGCTGATTTAATCAGGTGATTAAATTTGAAGGATCTCAAAACGTTACAGGATATGAAGAAATATGTTAAACACAAAGAGAACTTCTTCATAGGACGGAAAACGATTGTGTTTTTTCCTGGAAGGATCATAACTTAAATATGGGTAACTGACATTATTTAGGCCCTCATATGGACAGTATAAAAGAGCAATTAATGAGACAACGGATTTATTTTTAAAAAGTTTAGGTTTTTTAAATTTTATTTTATTGGCCAATTCTTAAGTCGATTATGTTATATTGATGAATCTTAAGTATAATACTGCGTCTGAAATGAAGTATAATACTGTGTCTGAAATGAAGTATAAAACTGAGTCTGAAATGAAGTATAATAAGTCTGAAATAAAGTCGTTAAATCACGCGTGGCGTTTTTTTGTCTCTGCCCACCCCGCCAGGAAAATGGCGTGTAATAATTATATTAAGCTTTTTTATTTACTTTCTCGATGTCTTTTTGCAAAAAAATGTGAAACCTACATACATATCATATCTCTATGCATTATTTTGTTACTGCCATTTTTCCGTTGTTTTGAACTAGTAGTTATGGTTTTATCTCATTGGTCATTTAGTTTAATTGTCATTGTATTTAATCGGCAATCTGAGGACCTAGGTTCTGAAGCGAATAATTATATTTTCATGTGATACAAAAATTGCAAAAGAGACTTTTTTCTCCTGATATGTTGAAATATCTACGCAAATACATAAGTACAAATTTTTTGTATCTGGTTTTGGATTACCTAAACGATTACCTAAACTAAAAGTTTTGGAAATAATGACCTACGTACACCTTGCAGAAAGGAATGTGCCACACTCCGGCTGGCAGATGGTTCCCCTTCATGGAACACATCTTTTTTATAAGTACCCATCTACTATATTTATACATTTTATACACCTGAATTAGTATGTATTTATCTTGTATCCTGTAATAGCCATGCGGTATAATTAATAGATAAGAAATGGTTGGTAATAATTATTAAACCAAAACCTAACAATGTTAAAAACGTAACCTTAAATACTAAGCTACTACTTACTATCCATCCAGCTGTTTTCATGTATGCAGGGAGGATAGAACGCCATATTATTACTAATTATTAATATTTTTACACTTACTTGTCAAGCACCAAGACCAATGGGTCGTCGAAGGAGTATCGTGAGACCTAAATTAAGGTGGTTGGATTATGTGGAGAAGAACACGCATCCTTGGACATCAGAAAGTGCGAAGAAGTAGCCGGAGATAGACGCGAGTGGAGACGTTTCTTGGAGGCGACTAGGACCCTCAACGGGTTGTAGCATAGAAGATTGATTGATTGATTTGCCAAGCACAAGATTTTCTTTTTCTTTGGCAAATTAACCTTAAAAAACAGAAGTGTAACTACATAATTGTTCAAAAAACATGTCTGTATTATAGTTACCTTTCTTTTTCTACATTCATGCATTCTAGCACGTCACATTCACATGTCGACATTTAAGCAGGTGATTATAAAAAAAAACATAGTTCGTAATTCTAAAAAACAGATGTACATATTATTTATCTACGTTTAAGATGTTCTTACCTGAAACTATGACTACTATTTTCCCTTATCCGCACTTAATGGTGTATAGGGCACTGTATTGGTACACCAAATGCAGTGTTTATTGATCACCATACGTCATACCTTTCCCAATATGAATTTACTGAAATTAAAATGTTGATGGTGCTTTTAAATACACAGGTAAAATTAGTGCGTAATGGTTGGCAACCTCTACGCAGAATTCCAGCAAAAAAAAGCTGAAATCGAACTAATTTTTCGTAAGCATCTGTGTTTTCTGATTTTTGGCAATCAATCTTTATTGGTGTAGGTAAGGCTCATCGAGCTTTATTACTTACTGAATGAGGAATGTTGTAGTACATCAAGTGGCCACTTAACCCAGCCAATGACAGGTCATAAGCCCTGTAAACGCCTAGATAACCCACATTCATTTCCAGATTTTCTCTGTCTCTGTTGCGATATCAATAATATCTGATATCAGCCCAGCATGAGTATAATCTAGTAATTTGTCTACAAGTATTTGTATACGTTCAAAATGTTGTTAAATAGTATTTTTATTTATTTATTCATTGGGGCTTTTAATATATTCGGCTAAACCTTGAGTGGGATTCGATCCAGAAAGTCTAATCCGGATTCCTCGTCTCTATCCACGTAACATTAAGTTATCACCATTTTCTAATTTTGGCAACAAAATTGTACCCTCCATCCTCCACGCTTTCAAGGCAATAATTTCTGACTCTTATTATGTACACGTGGAAGTAAACCTCTTCTGAATTGGGTACTAGAGTGAAAATTAATATAGACATATATGGGATATTCCTTTTCAGAGAGGGTGCTTTATGTGTAACACGTTTCAAGACGAGAAGACTAATAATATTAACCAAATGCTTTTTAGTTAGCCGAGATCCCTTACAAATCTTTCATAAAACGTAATTTATTGGATAAATTTATTGGTTGTCTCTTCGTTAACGATTATGTACCCATGCTACTTTATATTTTTTTATTTGGTCGAGTGTTGTGTTTGACAAGTTTAGTATAATTATTATTATTTTATTACGGGCACCGGGTTGTGGTCTAGTGGTTAGTCGTGGACTCAAGATTAGAATCCGTAGGTTCATATCCCGCTCCACACCATCTAGTTTCCTACTTTCATTCACGGTTAATTCTACTATTTGAAACTTCGAACAAGAATTTCAGAGAAGTGATATTCCATACTTGAAAAATACTACCGTGTCTGAGGTGTCTAGTTACCGACTACGTCATCACTAGACATCTACGTAACACGTATCGTGTATTGGCCAAAGTGCTGGAGTCTTTAGACGGTGAAATTTGATAATAAGTGGGGTTATGAAATTAACCCTAGGAAGCGTATATATTTTTAGAAAATTTGTATGGAAACCCCCTTCTACTGAATTCTTGTTTGAAGATTTAAAAGCAACTCCGAAATTGAAATATTTGGGTTTTTGTGCTATAAGAACGCAAAAGTTTATTTTTGATAAAAAAAACTTTACTGTCACACATCATTTTAAATTCTCACCGTCCATGCTCTTGGTAACTGCAAGAAATGTTGTGATCTTGCACCTTTTGGAGATTTCTTATAAAAAAAGTGCAATAAAATTTACATAATAATATATTTATTACATTAACTAAAGACGGACAAATTGACTCCGGGGTATTTATAAAATATTTCATATTTGTTTTCCTTGGACTGGCTCTAAAGCGTGAGACTATTACCTGCACGTGGTGCGCCAATGCAGCACCCTATGCACCATAAGGTGCGGATAAATAAACATAAGGAAAATACCCACATTATAATCCTTCAATAAGCAATAATTATGAAAACGGATTATTAGATTTTACGATCAAGATAATCCGCAAAGCCTTAAATCACGTTGGGTACGTGGTTACCGGAAGTGGTTGGCCATGCAGCGGGGGCGGGGCGGGGGAGGGGGAGAGGTAGTGCGATGATCTGAGAAATGTGGGAGAGTGGGGGGAGGTTTCCTGTTTGATCGTGCTCTGTGCTCACGTCACTAGGTATAATAATATCATCCTTGATGGACGATCGGGAGGCGGTCTCCTGATTTGCATAATTTTGGACGTAATTTGGGAATTTATTAATAATTAAATTACATTTTGGGAACAGCATAGATTAAATATATTCTAATTGGTAACACTACGTTGATTGGTTGGTAACACTACCTAACCAGGGCCCAAGATAGCAGACTTCTGAGTTTTGAGAATAGGTGTCTTAGAAGAATTTTAGGTGTGCGGTGGTTTGACTTTGTAAGGAACACAGAGGTGAGGCAACGGACACAGCAACCTTGGTATCTACTGTCATCCGGCGAAGGCGTTTCGGCTGGCTAGGCTGTATACTACGTATGACTCCCGAGAGCCTTAACCATGCTTGCCTATTTTACAAGGCATCAGGTTCTCGGGCACTGTTGACAATTTGTCGGCAGTTTGCGTCAGAGCTGCGGGAGGTGGACTCGACTTGGGAGGATGCACGGTAGCTGGCGGCCGATCGCTTGGCCTGGAGGCAGTTTGTGGAATCCATATGCTCCACATAGGGAGCGGATATGGTATGATGATGACGTTTGTTGGTCGCTAGTTTAAAATCACACAGATGGTTGCTATGGACCTGTGATCTGTGCGAATAATTTTCATAAATTTAAAAAAAAAAAAAAAAACTTAATAAAAGGCACTTTTCACACTTGCCTTTACCGTTCACGTGTTATCTAACAAAGCGCATGAACAGTACCTACAGTGTGAAATGACCCTTACGAAGAAAACAAACAAGTATAATGTGACAAATTTTAAAACAATTCCCGGCGTGGTGGTTCTGATTACTAAACTTTCATGCATATACTATATGAAGAACGTATAAAACTATGTTGCGCTTTGGTCAACCTTCTTCCTAAATCTGTTTCAGTCTTGAACTTTTTCCCTTTATGGCTATGAGCATAATTTGATGAGTTTGAAAACCTTTGACATTAGTCACCATTCCTAACACGGGTACTCAGATATTAGTTATCGAAATGAAAGCAAGTTTTCACACAGATTAACAGTTCGGATTGGACATTGGACAATCTATGCTAGAAAAAATATAGTACAAAGATGTAGAATGTAGAGGGTAGAGTAGATAACAAAGAAATACACTTTAATCTTGATTATAAATTCAGTAGCGAATTTTTTTTCAATCATAAATTTGAATAATTTTTAGAGTAGATATTTCTCCGTAAAATTTACATTTCCTTCTTGTTATTAGGGTGCCCCTGTGAGGTCTAGAATTTTTTTATGATGCGTATTCAAATAGCTTGACTTCCTCAGTGACCTCATATTGACACTCTAAGGGTGAATCACCTTTATAATGTTGAAACATGATTTTGTTTTATACTTGTTAAAAGATAAATAAATAATATTTTTAATTATTTTGATGGATATATAATTATAGATTTATTTAATTACATGTGATTTTGGTGTTAATATTTCATGAGTGCTACCTTAGACTGGTACTGAAGCGTAAAATTGACAATTTATTTATTTAAATAATTTTTACGCCCATGGGCTTTTACACTAGACATTTTTAAATCGATTACACAGCAGGTAGACCTATTCATTACCGCCAGAGATAGGCATCCAGACTTTATTGTTCCCTAAAATGCACTAAGAATTGTCGTTGAAAACATCAATATCGCTTAGTGATATTGTTAAAATGCCAGTGCTGTGACTTTTCGTATCGGTGAGTTTCTTAAATGTGTATAAAAAATCGTATGAGAAGATAACACTGCACTTGGTGTATAAAACGCAGTGCTCTATGGTCAAATACGGATAAGGGGAAAGTAGTAGTGTACCAAGTATTTAGTATTTAACTTTAAAAAAATAATTAAATAAAAAATTTAATTTAAACCATGTAAACTCAGCCATGTTTCCGTCGAAAAAGGCGTCGACCTCCCAAAGCTGAGTTGGATGCTTTCCATTTATAGCCATCAACTTTTGGTGACAATTTACAACACACGACGCATACTTTATGCCGAAATTCTCGGAACGTTAATATCTAGCAATGAAATTGTTACAAATGTAGATATTGATAATTTTTTGTTTGTCGACAATAAATTTTATAATTCTTAAAATAATGGTAAAAAAATATGTTTTCGAGAAAAATAACATTCTGAGGGAATTTTATATAAAATGTTATCACTGGTCAAATATATAAAAGTGGAAAGTATTTTTATTTAAGTGGAATTAATTAGTTATATAAAAATAATTTAATCATGTAATGTCAATAAAAATATAAATCAAATTTTATCGCTTTCACATTTAAATATTTTATTTATTTGGGCACATTTTTTATGGGATACTTTATGTTACTATTATTTATTTATTTCTCATTTAAACATTTTACAGGTTAATGTTTTTTTATTGATAATTTTTTTTGTTTGTCGACAATCTTTATAATTACAACAAATTAAATAACATACATAGGTACATTTTTAATTAATATCACTCACTAATCCTGTAACAAAGATTGTAAGTTGATAAAGTAAATGTACAAAAGAGGCTGTTAATTGAAAGATAAAAAATAAAAGTACCCTCTTAAATGTTCAGATTTGAAAATTATGCATTTTAACAGTGTAACCATGTTTTCAGGATCCACTTGATTAATTATTATAAAATTTTAAACTTTGTTTATCGGTTTTAAATATTGGAAATTTTGATATTTCGCGAAACAGGATTCTATATCCTGTTTGTGTGAAATTTGATTTTTTTTTATTAAGTGTAACATAATAAAACTTAAATCTAGATGACGCCAAACAAGTTTTCACGTTCAGTTTATTCTAGAGATATTGATTTATTGATTATTACACAAAAATGCATCTTAAACTTGTTCATTTTCAGCATTATTGCAACTACGTCTAGCTTTTCTGGTTTAATCAACGGAATATTTTAGGATGTGACAGCTGTTTCGCCTAGTCTTGTCATTATCAAACTGCCTGACAGGGCGAAATCGCTATCGCCAAATAAAATATTCAAATCAAGTATTGTCAGAAATCTATGTATGTACTCGTAATTAGTTTGATTTCTGACGAATTTATATATATCTAATAGTTTGATTTCTGACGAATTTATATGTCTAATAGTTTGATTTCTGACGAATTCATATCCACACATTATGGTACATAGGGCACTGCATTGGAACATCGAGTGCATGATTTAATGTTGAATTCTATAAAATAAAAAAGGCCAACCTTTAACTGTTACGGTCAACAGTTTGGGGGACCGTGAAGTTCGAATGAGGCACAATAGCTGGATACGGTGAGGTGCAAGGTCTGGGGTCTGGGGTCTGGGGTCTGGGGTCGCTGCGGCCACCACATCCGGCGTTTCGGGGCCCGCGGGACCCCGCCCGGGGGACAATGGGGCTCGCATTCCCCGCATACCTTCCCAGGGGACCATTTCCATACTGGGGCACTTAGGACAGAAGACCCACCTACAGAAGCGCTTTATCTTTTTTTGTTTCATTGTTTAATCTCGTCGTTTTGCATTCGATAGTAATTTAAAAAATAACAATTATTTAAATAATAATAAGTCCGCCCCGTGGTGTAGTGGTAGCGCGTTGGACTGCCATATACAAGGTCGCGGATTCGATCCGCGATGGGGGCAATATACAATATTTTTTATGTGAATTACAATTAAAAAAAATTTTTTTAATACGTGATACCTTGGACTGGCGTTGAAGCGTAAGACTGGTCGTCTTGCCTGCATGTACCGAATGATCAATGCAGTGCCCATTCGCTGTGATTAGAAAGAGAAATGATCCGACAAATAAGGATGATTTTACATCATCTCTGTTTTTGCGAAAATCGTCTCAAGAGCATTGTACCAATTAGAAGACTTTACAGACACCTCATCTGGCGGTCATCAAGCGCTTAGGTGGTTGGAATGCAAGTCTTGTAGAAGTCGACAAAGGCCGAGAAAGACATGGCATGATCAAGTACAGCGATCGCTTGAAAGTGGGCATGTGAGAAGTCGGAATAATCGAGGACTAATTAAGGACAGTCAATGATAGAAAATCCACTTGATTTAATATTATATAAACCTTGTACATAATAAGCACGGTAAAAAATAAATGAAGCTCCCACGAAAAAAAATAATAATTTAAATAGAGTCGGAATAATCGACGTGCATGCGTGAGAAGATTTATTAATGTGTAGGAATCAAGAGAAGTATGCCAGGACCGAGTGGTATGGCGTTCTATCCTCTCTGCTTACGCCTTCGGGGAAATAGCGTGATGGCTAGTTAGTTAGTTGATATAACTTTTCCTTTAGTAAATTCTCATGATAAGACAGTCGATTGTATTAAAGATGACAGTAAAATGCATTACATGGAATCACGAGCGTTTTAATGCATTTTTCTTGTAGTTTTCATCATTGTGCAACGTTTTTCCGTTATCGTTTGTATTATGGAACAAAATGCAATGCGAATTCATTGCACTGCTTTCCCACGCCCAGCTGTCAGTTATAGCGAGATAATAATAAATATCATGTTAATCTTATGCTGAGGAACGCTAATAGAAAAATAAAAAGAAACAAAGAGTTGCTAAACGAATCTTCCAAAATTCAATAATTTAACTGAGTTGAAATTTTCATTTATTTAGGAAACACGAATTACATAAAGGAGAATAAACATAATAATTAATAATACATATTCGTATGAATATGTATTGGTCCACTGTTGACAATTCGCCGGCAGTTTGCGCCAGAGCTGCGGAACGTGGACTTGATTTGAAAGGATGCGTGGGAGCTGGCGGCCGATCGCTTGGCCTGGAGGCAGCTTGTGGAATCCATATGCTCCACATAGGGAGCGGATATATTATGATGACAATGATGATTCGTATATATAGACCTGACCATTTAAGTTATAAATATACAAGTTATTTATTAAAGTAACCAATTTAGATAAGACACTCGTACTCCTCGTGGTGAAGTGTTAGCGAGTTGGGTTACACTGAATGAGGTTGCGGGTTCGATCCCCGATGGGGTCAATACGAAATATTTCATCCAATTTGATCTTTCAAATGTGATACCCTTGACTGGCGTTGAAGCGTAAAACTGATCATCCTGTCTACGTATTAAAAATGATCAAGATCACTGAATTGGTCCACCATGTGCAGTGAATCTTAATACATAATTGGTTACATGAAGGAATCAGTCTTACAGCATTCCTAGGTATCATAAATATATGTATACATATAAAATATTAGGACAAAAGGACTTTGAATATTATTCTACCAAGCTATTAAGCAAGTATTATGTAGTAGTAATAATTAGTTGTGTCTGGGTTATGGATCTTGTGGGTAAATTCAGAGACATGTTAAGACAAGCTATTTCAAAGAGAACTGTCAACATTTTATGTTCCATTTGTATTTTGCAGCGAAACAAAGACAACTATATCTATCTTCCACTATCTAATACATTTTAATCTGGACATGACAAGGTACGGAAGAAAATAGCTTATTATATTAAAATCAATATCATTGGGTAATTTAAATTTGTTTGTTTATGTACTTACTGTAAATTTCTACAGATTCTTTCACACTTACATTCTTGATCCCTTCCTTCCTCCACCGTCCTTCTCCTTCCTTCCCGAGTCTGTGTGGGGAATATTAACTCTAACAACATCCGCTTATAATAAAATAATCTCACCGGACCCTGATAATTGATCATTCCATGTAGGAATTACTATGCCGGACAACGCTAGTACAATCGATAGTTATAACATTTATATTTTTATTTTTATAAGATGTCTTGTGTGCTTTCCGGCTCGTGTGCTTCAGCGCAAATATTTAAATGATAATGCGTTTTGAAAAATAAGTGGATATCGAACATCATACATAGTCTTACCACACTCCTCTCTTTATTGGTTTTTAAGAAATGTCTGAAGCATTACTGCCTCTCCTCAAACCTTTAAAACATCCTTCATTAATCCTATTCCCTATCCCTTTCCTTCTTTTCTCTATTCCATTTCCCGATGTCATATTTTAGTGTATTAATCTTGTAAATAATGCAATGTAAATTTTAAACTTTATCTCCCCACTAAAACTCGGCACAATAAATGATAATCACTAAAATTACTTAGAATTGGTTGGAAAGTATTGCTTAAAAGCAATAAGCCCGCCCTTGTACACTTGCTATGTAATTGTACGAGTACATGATGTTTTAAATAAATAAATAATATTGGCCTAAAAATATATTGTATTTTATGTATGACGTAATTTCAGTAGGTAGAAACGATTATGTGGTTTACACATTCATGTATATAAATGAAGCCGTCACTAATTACAGAATTCCTCGGCCTATTGTTTCGTTTGACGGAAATCTCTGTTATGTACCTACCTGTTTTATATTTATGTTGTTTCCATAGTAATTGTAAGTACATAAATATAGTGTTTATGTGCCTAATACGACATTATTTCCTATAAGTGTTTTACATGCCTACGTGCACACTGTGCACAGATGAAAAATATAAAATTTGTACCTAATATAAGTTATTTAGTTGAGTGCAATTCTATAGTATCTAAAGAATGTCATGTTTAAATATTATATTCGTACGTCTACATAAAGCCAATCGCAAAATATTTAATAAGATATACCCGTAAAAAACATGCTATCTCTCAAGCGAATGGTGGAAAAAATTATCGACAAAATTAAGAAAGGTCTTTTACGATGGTTCGGTCATGTGGAGCGGATGAATGATGAAATAACGGCTAAAAGGATTTACGATGGGAGCGTGTCTGGTTGTAGAAGTCGAGAGGAAGGCCGAGAAAGACATGGCGTGATCAGGTACCACCAAATACTTGAAGGCGGTCATGTGAAAAAGTCGGAATAGTCGACGTGCGTGCATGAGAAGATGTATGAATGTGGAGGGAAGCAAGGGAGTGTGTGCCAGGACAGAATGGGTGTGGCGTTCTATCCTCTCTGCCTACCTCTTCGGGGAAATGGCGTGATGGTTAGTTAGTTAGTTAGTGTAAAAGGTCCATTTTCCTAGTACTTTCAAAAACTGTTTACTCAAAACTATGACAAGATCATTATAAGAAAACCACCAAATATATCCTATCATCTATTACCATGACCAGTGCTATTCACTGACTTGAATTGTGGCTTTTCACATAAAAATAGTGATAACTTGGTAAAAATAGTGAAAAATAGGACTGGCACTGAAGCGTAAGACCGATCAATTTTTTGCCTTCATATAATAAATTATCAAGATTCACTGCACTTGGTGAAATGGAGTGCCCTATGTCACCACTGGGTGCGATTAGGGGAAGTAGTAGTAAGGGATATCACACTGAGTAGTAATTATTTATATTATTTTACCCCTTTCTATTACACTGATATTTCTAGGTTTATTGTCTCTAAAATCTACCTCCTCCACCAATATTAGCCAATAGGCGGCCAAGTAAGTATGTACATAGAGGATAAAGAGGCCATTAGCCAGATAGAAGATACTGAACTAGTATGATTGTGTGCGAGAGGTGTACTCGTATCTACTCCCTTACGTGGCGTGGTCGTATATGCCTGTATTTGAAGTACATCGGATGCAAACATTTTGCAATCGTTTCAACATGCATAATGTGAACTCGCATGCAAGCAGTTCACATTTCGCATCCAAGTAACTGACGTACGTACGATTGAGAAGTGGGAGTAGTCAGCAGTTAGCTCTGAACTAGAGATTGTTTAGTATTATTAATAGTCAGGAATGTTTCCTTTTTTATTGCTGACTTGGTATTTGCGGTGAACTCGCGTGCACGAGCATTTATCAAATGCCGTTATTCTACCAGGAGGCTATGCTGCAGTTATTCGACTGACGATTCGTGTACGAATGTTAGCTACGAAACATCAGAAATACATCCGTTCGCGAGAAAGCGTGTCCTTTTTGATTACTAATAATAACTAACCATACGCCATTTTTTTTTTGCGATCAATGAAAGCCCCACCCTTTTCCTAGATGTTTTAAAGCTATTTAGTCTTTTTTCGTCCAGCCAACTCTACCGATTTTTTCAACAAGCTAAACCGGAGTTGGGGGGGGGGGGGGGGCGTTTAGATTATTTTAGGAAAAAAATGTTTCATTGGACCCCCTTCCCCGTTGGCTTAGTATATAAGTCCTTGTTTTCCCCACC
>JAGVSP010007427.1:0-10167 GCA_022494985.1 Micrasema minimum
TTTTTTATTTTTTTTTTTTTTTTTTTTTTTTTTTTTTTTTTTTTTTTTTTTTTTTTTTTTTTTTTTTTTTTTTTTTTTTTTTTTTTTTTTTTTTTTTTTTTTTTTTTTTTTTTTTTTTTTTTTTTTTTTTTTTTTTTTTTTTTATTTTTTTTTTTTTTTTTTTTTTTTTTTTTTTTTTTTTTTTTTTTTTTTTTTTTTTTTTTATTTTTATTTTTTTTTTTTTTTATTTTTTTTTTTTTTAATTTTTTTAAATAATTTTTTTTTTTTTTTTTTTTATTTTATTAATTTTTTTTTTTTTATTTTTTTTTTTTTTTAATTTTTTTATTTTTATTTTTTTTTAAAATTTATTTTTTTTTATTTTTTTTTTTTTATTTTTTTTTTTTTTTTTTTTTTTTTTATTTTTTTTTAATTTTTTTAATTTTTTTTTTTTTTTTTTTATTTTTTTGTTTTTTTTTTTTTTAAATTTTTTTTTTTTTTATTTTTTTTAAAAAATTTTTTTTTTTTAATTTTTTTTTTATTTTAAAATTTTTTTTTATAAAATTTTATTTTATTTTTAAAAATTTTTTTTTTTTATTTTTTTTTTTTTAAATTTTTTTTTTTTTTTTTTTTTTTTTTTTTTTTTTTTTTTTTTTTTTTTTAATTTTAGTTTTAATTTATATATTTTTTTTTTTAGTATGTTATTTTTGTGTATTTTTTTTTTTTTTTTTTTAATTATTTTATTATTTTTATTAATTTTATTTTTGGGTTTTTATGAAAATTTATTTTTTTGTTTGTTTTTTTTTTTTAAAATTATACTTTGTGTATTAATTTTGATATTGAATTTTGATTTTTTTTTTTTTTATTTGATGTTTTTTTATTATTTTTTTTTTTTTTTAAAATAATTTATTAGTGAAATCTAATTTCTTGTTATATTTATAATTTTTATTTATTTATTATTTTTTTTTTTTTTAAATTTTTATAAAGCTTTATGTTTATTATTTTTATTTTATATGTTATTATTTTTTTAGTATTGTTATTTTTATTTTTATTATGTTTGAATGTTATTTATTTTGTTTAAATTTTGATTTTTGTGTTTTATTAAATATTAAAAAAATTTCATAAAAATTTTTTTAAATATAAATATAATTTATATTATTTATTTATTTTAATTTATAGATATGATTATTTAAAGATATTTTGAATATTTGAATAATTATAAGTATTTATAAATTTAGTTTAATTAGACGAATAATATAATCATATAAATAAATTTATATATTTTTATTAATTTATATAAATTTTTTTATATTTTTTTTTTTTTATTTTAGAGAATTGGTTTTATTTTGTTAAGTTTTAATAATAGGGTAATTTTTATTTAATTATTATATTAATATATAAATTTTACATAAATTATATTTTAAGTATTATATAAAGAATTTAATTGAATAATGAATTATATTAAGTTGAATATAATTAAATTTTTTTTTTATATTTATTTTTATTTAAATTAAAGTAATTATATTTTTTAATTTATTGATGAT
Organism: Micrasema minimum; assembly: GCA_022494985.1. Classification (NCBI taxonomy): domain Eukaryota; kingdom Metazoa; phylum Arthropoda; class Insecta; order Trichoptera; family Brachycentridae; genus Micrasema; species Micrasema minimum. The sequence goes on from JAGVSP010007427.1 coordinate 1,521, forward strand.
TTTTTCTCATTTGTTTGTTTGTTTTATAAAAATAATATTTAAAGATAAGAAAATATATTTAATTATTAAATTTTATTTAATAATAATAAAAAAAATGTTATAGAAATATTAGTTTATATAATAAACAATTATTTTTAAAAAAAAAATAAATAAAAAAAAAAAAAAAAATAAAAAAAAAAAAAAACATATAAATATTTTAAAGAAAAATTAATTATATTAAAAATAAAAAACATAATATATATATATAATAAAATTAATTTTTATAAATATACTCTCCATATAAAAAAAAAAAAAAATAAAATTAAAAAAAAAACTCCTAAAAACGAATTTATTATTTTAATATGATTATAAAATACACACACTCAAAAATATTTGATAATGTGTTGTATTAACCATATAATTATGTTAATTAAAAAAAAAAAAAAAAAAATATAATAACAAAAATATTTTATTGTTAAACAAAAAAACAAAAAAAAAAAAACAAATTATACAATAAAAAGAAAAAAAAACAAAAAAAAAAATATAAAATAATATGAAAATAAAAAAAAACCAATTAAAAAAAAAAAAACAAAAAAAACAAAAAATAATTTTGTTGTTAAAAAAAAAAAAAAAAATAAAATAAATAAATTAAAAAAAAAGTTAACAATATATAAAAAATAATAATTTAAAAAAAACATTAAAAAAATAAAAAAAAAAAAACAAAAACCAATATAAAAAAAATTAAAAAAAAACAAAAAACAATATTAAAAAAAAATAAACAAAAAAAAAAAAAAACAAATCGAAAGTAAAAAAAAAAAAAAAAACATTTGGAACACAAAAGACAACAATAAAACCACAAAAACCCAAAAACGAAACAAACAACCAATCACAACAGGATTTAATAAAGTTTTTTTTAAAAAAAAAAAAACATGTTTATGATTTTTTAATTTTTTTAATTTTAAATATAACATTATCGAAATCTAGCAAATTTATAAGTTGTTTATTATTAAAATATTTTCCGTTTGTAAAAAACAAAATTTTTGTTCTAAAAACTAAAAAAAAAACCCATAATATTAAAATTTATTGCACAAAAAAACAAAAAAAAAATCGAAATCTACTAAATCCGAAAAATGCGTTAAAAAAAAAAAAAATATAAACACAATATGCCTCCATGCTTAAAATATTTTAAAAGGGCACACACAACTAATTTTCTAAAAGTATAACAAATTGACTAACAAAAAAAGTTTGGCCAAGAGAAACTACACTACAACAAAAATGGGACAATTCCCCCATAAAAAAATTGAAAAAAAAAATTAAAACAAAATTAAATTGTGGAATCCATATGCTCCCCCCATACGAAAGCGGATATGATTCATAACAAAATGAAAACACCCATAGGATACCGTGTATGTTTTAAAACTAGTACCGAAAAATTAACCAACATTTAAACAATAAAACACACAAAAAAATACAGAAATACATTCTTGTAAAACCAAAACCAACAACACCACAACACCCCCAAAAAATAATAAGTCCGTATAACAACTTAAAAACCCAAAGTAACCCACCCAATAGTAAAAACTTTAACCTAACAAAGCAACTTCAAGCACCCCCACAATAAAAAAACCCAAAAAATTAAGCAACCTAACCCCCTATGAATCCCAACCAAACTAAAAACCCCAATTAAAAGAAGATAATAAAAAATTTGACATGAGTTTCAATTTGGACCCCTTTTACCGAAATAAAATAAACCAAATGATGAAAAAACCCCCCCCAACCCCCCCAAACCCCCCCCCCCAAAAAACCCAACAAGACCCAAAAACCCCCCCTATATTTATTTATTTAAAACCAACGAAACCAACAAAGTCCACACCCCCCAGACAAAACAACCCTCGAACCACACCCACACCCACCAAAACAAAAATAAACCCCCTACCCAACCCCCACAAATAATACAACAAAAAACCCCCCACTAAAATACACCTCCACCCCCAAGAACAAAACCCCCAACCACCACCCCCACCCCCAAAATCCCTTCCCCCCCCCACCCCCAAACACAAACACACCCACCCACCCCCAACCACCCCCACCACACACCCCCCCCCCACACCCCCCCCCTCCCCCCCCCACATTCCCCAAACCCCCCAACCCGAAAAAATCCCCCCAAATCACAACCCCCCCCCCCCCCCCACCCAACCCCGCCACCCCCCCCCCCACATACCCCCCCCCCTAGGCTCCCTACGTCCAGGCACCAAAACCACATTTACAATTCCAATGAGCCGTGAAAAAAAAACTCAATACCCCACATGACCCCCACACCCCCCCCACCCCCCCAATTCTACAGCCCCCCGCATGAAAGCTTACTCAGCCTGCACTCTAGACAAACCCCCCCCACACAATACCCACCTATCCACCCCCCCCCTCTCCCCCACATTCCGCCAGAGCCCCCCAAAATCCACCCTCCCCCGAAACCTACACACACCCCCCCCCCCCCCCCCACTCCCCCCCCCGCTCCCAATCCAACCCTCCCAAACCCCCCAACCCCTCCCCCCCCCCCCCCCCCCACCCCCCTCCCCCCCCCTCCCCCCCCACTCCCCCACCCCCCCCCCCCCTCCCTAACCCCCCACCCCACCCCTCCTGTTACCCCACCACCGATACAACCTCCTTTTCACCCCCCTTTGGTCCTATTTCCATCAGTTACTAGTCACGACTCATCTAAACAAGACTGATATAAAAACGAAGGGACATTTCTCCAGCGCAATCGAGGGCATTACGTTGCATGCGATCATAGCCTTGGGTCCGCCTTCGCCGATGAAAGTTTTGCAAATCGCAGCTCCGGTCTGTGCAATCGAATTAAGAAACAGTTATGTGACTATTTGCATGTCAAACCACCTCACACATAATAGTACGCTTTGAGTATCACCTATTTTAAAAACTCAAAATCCTCTCTTATTGGGCCCTGGTTAGGTGCCATGATCAACAGCCATAGAGAAAAGTTAAAAATGTTAGGCAAAGAAAAATTCAAAATTACTTTGTCGCCTATAATTTGTTTTAACTTTTCTTTTTACTAAGCTTTAATATGCTCTAGACAACTATATATAAACTCCATAAATAAATGCTTTCGTATTATATTTAACATAAAAAAAGATGTAAATTATATTTAAAAATTGAATAGTGGCTAAATACTGTGTGCCTTACAGAAGGGCTGCTTCCTCACTAAGCCATTTATATGTATATGGGCGTTTTATCTGTTTTGATTAATATCGAGATTGAAGTAAAATATTCTAACGATGTAATAGATTTCCTAATCAAGATAAACCCATCTCTACGATAAGTTACAATGCAGGGTCCTATGCACCATTAAGGAAAGCAGCCAGCCATTGTTCATGCGTATTCCGTCTTTAGTCTACCACCCATAGGTCTTCAACTGGTCGAAGATACACAACTTTCCCTTATCCGCACGACAGAAATAGGTGAAAAAGGGCACCTGGCATCGTATCAAGCGAAAGTGGATCTTGAATAATTTTATAAAGTCATGTAGGATGACAGTCTTACGCTTCAGTAAACATATCCAAGGTAATCGACGTATGACAATATATTATCACAAGTACATAAATCCTAGCCAAGAAAAAAAGATCCACACGTCCCGCAGCTCGTTACACGCAAACATTAAAAACGAATTGTCAACAGTGGACGACAGGACGCCGAGAACCAGATGCCTTGTAAAATCGGCAAGCACGTGGCGGCTCTCAGGAAGCGTACGTGTATATATGGCCGAGCCACCGAAACGCCCTTCGCCGATTACAGTAGATACCAAGGGTTGCTGTGTCCGTTCCACCACCTCTGTGTTCCTCCCCAAAGTCAAACACCGCACTCCAAAATAAATGACTAAGTCGACCTAATTCCCAAAACTCGAGAGTCCAACCCACCTCGTGGGCCTAGTTAGGTGCACGATTCGCACCCCTGGGAATAGAGAAGAATCAGTGTGATGCAGAAGTTGATAAAAGGCGGAATTTTGATTTAACCGATTAATAACCGAGTGGGCGGGATCAGCTGGCCGGCTGCTACGCTAGGCCTGGAGCAGTTTGTTGGATTCCAGATGCCTCCACATAGAGCGGATAGGTAAGATGTAAATAAATAATACCCATTAAATATTTCATGTTGACCACCTACGGGAATCGACCCGCGACCACCTCGTAGCATAGTGGTAGCGCATCGGCTACCGATGCTACCGAGGCGTGATACGCACACCTACGTTTATAAAGCTACATTAAAAATACTCCCCCTCCCCCAAGATCCATTAATAAAATTGACTGAGTTTATTTTTCAATTTATGCTGCACCTAAGATGTGATGAAAATATTGAATAAAACAACCTACAGTAATTACTCAGGAGGTCGAGATCCAATATTGATTAACAGGGGCTCCCGCCCGGCCCAACCCACGTTTTAATTACATTAAGTGTAAAAATATATCGAAGATTTTAAACACAAACCGCAATCTCATAAGTTCGTCAATAGCTTAAGCTCTTTAAAGTAATTAATTATTTTAAAGTAATTTCCAAAACAAAAACAATTGGGTTCTTTCGATTTTTATTTTTTATTTTTAAAAAATACATTGAAAAATTTACAATATTCAAGGGAATTTTTTTTAATTTTTACGATGTCGGTATGAATTTTTTAGCGCGGTTTTGAATAAGCGCATTTTTCAAATCGCTCCGCAAAATCCTCTATTTAACGCATATTTACATATATTATCTATAGATAGCAAATTTAATTTAGGTACGTACGTTTTTTGCTAAATTACTCGTATTTAGTATGCAGGATACTTGTATCAATTTATCTGAAATAGTCGATTTCAATGTTAATCTGAATAAATTACATAATTCCTGAAACCATTCACAACATACAGGGTGTAGCTAATAACGTTCACGTAAAATAACCATTCCACATATCTTTCAGGCAGTTTCGAGCCAATTGGGAATTCCCAGTACAAAATTTAACGAATTCCACATCCAACTCAAAATGTTTGCCTTAATATCCATTATCCATATCTACGTAATTATTTGCTTTGTTTTGCTTTAATGAGGAAGTTCAGCGTTCTTTAAAACCTATATTTTTGTCATATTTCATAATATATATGGAGTAAAAAAATTCGTAGTACCTACAGCCCGAAAACTGGTGAATCTATGTACATCACATTTGGAGTCGAGGGTGTGTTCAAATACTTGTACACAAATCTGGATTTATCCCAAGACGGGGGTAGGTTTTCGATTCGTAACATACATATAAAATAAAAAAATGTTACCTGGTGTGGATATTCGCTAATAAGCGGAATGGGGAATATTGAAGTACATAAAGTGGGTAGCGTCGCGGTCTCTGAGTCCAGAGATCGTCTGTTCGAATCCCCACTTCGACACGACTCGATTCCTATTTTCAAGCACAAGCCGCTTAGGCTTTATTGAAAATAGTATTTACAAATTGAAATATGTGCAAATATTATAAGATTGCATAGATTTCTTTTTTAGATAAAAAAAATAAATAATAATAATTTAGCGTAAAATAGCAAATTTAGGCATTTCTCAGGATCCAACTCCCATAAAATACGAAATGACAAAAAATGGCCGGTAAAATAGCACAATTATATATTACTCAATTTAATGAAGTTTCTTTAATGTAATCTAAAACCTTATATTTACTAGATTAATAATTTGATAATTTTATCCACCCCAAGTAAGCATTTACAGATATCTAAAAGAATTAGGGTAAAAATTACGTGCAAGTTAAACAAACCTTTTGTAAAATAAAACTTCCTAATCCATTATTAAAATGAACCTTTAAGTATCATAAATTTTCCAACAATTTATCTTGTTATTTATTTTTAACACCTGGTTCCTATTCTAATTTCTTTGGGAACCACTGAAATTGCTCATTATTGTTTGCGTCAATTCCGTTTCCATTTCCCCATCTATGCGATTTCCCTATTCCGCTCCGTGCACCGCGATGCTGTATCCGTTCTGTTTGTGGAATGAGGAACCCTAGTTCCATTGTCTACCCTGGTTTACTGAACGTGCTCAACGACTCACAAAGGCCTGTCTTCATTCCTCCGCTGCCGTACTGTCGTTTTCCATTCACGCAGAGATGGACAAATAATCATGAAAATAAATATTAATTAAGTGGCATGTTTTTTAACAACAACATTTTGAACGAATACAAATACTTGTAGACAAATTACTGGATTATACCCATGCTGGGCTGATATCAGATATTATTGATATCTCAACAGAGACAAACAGGAAGATTCACTCCAGAGTTTCTCTGTCTCGTTGAGAAATCAATAATATCTGACATCAGCCCAGCATGGGCATAATCCAGTAATTTGTATACAAGTATTTGTATTCGTTCAAAATGTTGTTTTTAAAAATATTTACTGGTAAAAATTAAAAAGCAAATAAAAATTGGAGAGACATCTTCAGGTGTCTTCTAGTAAGTAATTAAGTTCGAATGAACCTTACCTACACCAATAAAGTTAGATTGCCAAAAAATGCTTAACTATCTTCTCAACAGATGTCACTATAGGGAAAAAATATTAAAAATCTGTCGAAAAACCAACTCGCATGTGGATTATTCTGTACAAACATGTATAGAAGTTTCAAAAATTTGTCATAATATATGGTTATCTGATGATGGGTGGAATGGGGAATGTTGTAATACATCAAGTGGCCACTTAACCCAGCCAATGACAGGTCATAAGCCCTGTAAACGCCTAAATAACCCACATTCGTTTCCAGAGTATCTCTGTCTCTGTTGAGATATCAATAATATCTAAATAGCATGTTTTTATTTTTAAACAAATCAAGAGAAATACAGAAAAAATCACAATTGCTATGTGCATTCATCAAATCGCTTGAAAAATAAAATTGTGATTTTTTGTATCTTTCTCTCAATTTGTCAAAAAATTAAAACATAAAAATGTTTAGTATTTTAAATCATCCCTTCATTCGTAGATGAATAAAGTAAAAATAATATTAAATAAATAGGCGTTGGACCTGACTGGGGCATGTACTCCTGATGCCTTGGGAGAGCCTGAACCCGAGCTGCCTCTTCTTTACGCCTGCAGGATCCCGCCGTCCTGGCAGACCTACGGATGTACTCGGCGAGCTGATGGATGCGGGCCTGATGTGGGAGGATGCGAGAGACCTGGCTGGTGACAGGGTCTCCTGGAGGGATCTAGTAATGTCCATATGCTCCATATGCGAACGTGGCGAGAGAAAAAGAAGAAGAATATTAAATAGCATGTGTTCAAATCCTTGTAGACGATGAATTCATTTTACCTATGACGGGATTGCATCAGTTATGTTATAAGTATTACTACTACTACAACTACTCTCCCTTATCCGAACCCAATGGTGCATAGGGTACTGCATTGGTATTACAACAGAGACGAAAAAATACTAAGGAAAGGCAATATGTTCATAATATATTTATATTCCGCCTAGTGGCTAAGGGTAGCGCGTTTGGCTACTGTAAATGAGGTTTGATTCCCGTAGGGGGTCAAAATGAAATATATAAATATTTACATGTGGTTTCATATTAAAATTTCATCTGTGGTACCTGGACTGGCAGTGAAGCGTAAGACTGATCATCTTACCTTCATGTAATAAAAATCATAAAGATACCCTGCACTCTTTTGTCAATGCAATTGCAAGATTTACCAAAGTTTCTTCATAAAACCTAAGAAAATAAAGATGGAAAATAAATTCAAAGAATGTTACGCGAAGTACTGTCTATTTACAATAGACAATAGACAACAGAACTCTGTAAATATTCAGGAAATTGGACCAACTGCAGAAAAGACAGACGCCGTTTGAGAAAAGTATTTCGCTTTGTACAAAAATATGGTAGTTACTGTACTATGCCAAACGAACTAGCTTTGTGAGATTTTTGCTGCAAAAATAATACCAATAAGTAATTGATATTTAAATCTCATATTATTTAAGCCCACTTTATATGGCGCAGTTTACTACAAATTTTCTGTGCAGTCTGAAAACGGTCCCGTATAAAGCTAAAACTGCATGAAAAACTGTGTGCTAGTGTCAGATTTAAGCTGACATGACAGTTAATGTTTTTTATGTAAACGTTTAAGTAGACATTGGTTTATTGTATGCTTTTAAATACGTAAAAAACCAATAACATATTTACATTATTAGCTAAATATACAATTTCCTGAGAGCAAACATACGATAATAATAACTTACAATCGCGTTTTCAAAAATACACATATTTAGCGTGTCTTTTGACAGAAGTTTGACAGACTGCACAGTTTTTCTGAACAAGAAACTGTGTAGTTTTCTGAACAAGAAACTGTCCCATATAAAGCGGGTATAAGTTTAAAAAACCTGAAGCAGTACAATGCTATATTCACTGTAGCAACAGTTATCAAGAAACTGTAATAATAAGATGCCGTGTCAAAAAAGTTGTATTATTAATAATATGGAGTGAAAATAAACTGAGATATAAGACGTTAAAATAAGAAAATGAATCATAACGACCAAAGACAAGCCCCGGCTTTGCGGGAACAATAAATACATTTTATGTATTGTTTATAAAAACATGTTTACTTTAAAATAAAATATTAAAAAAAAAAAAAAAAAAAGAATTACCCGGGGT
>JAGVSP010007428.1:0-34516 GCA_022494985.1 Micrasema minimum
ATCTACTGATCGTAGTGGAGAGGACAACTAGGCCTGGCAATTTGTCTAAAACCACCCTACTGGGAAGGAAATGATGAAGATAAAAATATAGTACACAGAGTAACTGCCTTGGTATCTGCTACTACTACTTTCCCTTATCCGCACCAGATAGGGCACTGCATCGGTACACCAAGTGCAGTGTATCCTGATCATTTTATTACATGAAGGTAAGTTGATCAGTCTTACGCTTCCGAACCAGTCCAAGGTATCACACATGAAATATGAATATGAAAATCACATGTAAATAAATATTTCATCTACAGTTGGACTTACCTTGGATCCTAGCAGAGTGACCAGCTGGTCCTTCAGGTTTTGCAAATGTTCCTTGTACTCTGCAGCCTGCTTCTTGAGCTGGGCCATAGTCGGCAAGTTGGACGAGGGCGGCGCGGAGGAACCCTTCTTCTTAGGAGAGTCCACAGCCAAGATGTAGTCTGGACAAATAACGGATTATTAGTACGGAAAAGTAAAGCTTGATAGCATGATAAAATCACGGACCTAGCAACCTGTTACGAGCTTTTAGCCGCTTTCCCATACAAACGTAATCCACGATTTTCTTCCTGGAATTTAACATTAGAGCAATGACTTTACACACATTTTAGGTATCGACCAGAGTTTGTATTGTCTTATTTTTAAAATAATTTATTTATCTTCTTTAACAAATAAAATTGTGGGAACCATTCGTCCAAAGTGCAAATATAATTCAGCTGCGTCAGGTATTACTACACACGAGTAGGTAGATCCTAAAAAATCGTCAGCTGACGCTGCAATTCACACGGGCAGTATGGCTTTGCACACGAATGTTTATCCCCACCATATAACTCTAATAACAAAGGACTACTGTCCTATAAATACCCACGCAATACTCATCCTGGTTAACCGAATAAACGGATATAACATCACCGGCGTTTCCACTAACCTTCCACTGGTAAAAGGGGACTCCTCTATCTCCAAATCCCTTTAAAATATAAAAAAAATAAGACAATGGGAACACGCATCTGGTCGATCTCTAAAATGTGTGTGTGTGAATACGTTTGTATGGGAAGCGGCCGCGAGTCACGTGGTGGAGTATGCTGTTAAGTTTTTTAACCAAATATCGTCTGTGTAAGTTCAATACTGCGGAAGAACCATTTGTCAAAATGTTCAGGGTAGACAAAAAACCCTCCAATTTCGTAAAAAAAAGAGGTAAACATGAAATTTGTATTGGGATATACGCGGTATTGCTTGCTTCTTTTGTGAAGATGGTTTATTCGCGGTATTGACATTAACCTAGTGCTAGCAGTCTATTGGTCAATTTTAAAATTTTAATTAACCAATCGATGCGGCTTGTTTCCTTCAACGAAAATCACCAAAAATGCGTATCTTGAACTTATTGGCTCATACGCGGTATTGAACTTACACAGACGATATGTTCTTAGGCTGTTTTTACACTAGGGTAAAATGTATCAAATATCCAGTTTCAAGTACTTGATCATGTATCATGTCTCAGTGCGGCTTACCTCCGTTGACCTCGCTGAGCGGGCGACGCGCGTCGCTGGGCTCGAGCTGGTCGAGGCGCGGCGCCATGGTGAGGCAGGAGGCGGGCAGCGCGGCGGGCAGGAAGCCGGCGCTGAAGAAGTCGTGGCGCTGCAGCCGCTCCACCGACGGCCGCAGCGCCGGGTTCTCCTGCAGGGTCAGCATTATCATCGATGCCGCCGCGCGGTTCACGTACGACGGCATTCTGCAACAATCATTATTTCATTTATTTTATTATTTCATCGCCCATAGGGCTTTAACATTTAAACAAAGTGAAACAAGAGATACCAATAAAACATGATACCATAAAATGTCGAAAAGGAATTATAAACTAGTTATTAACTTGATTGACTAGACTCCATCGCCTTTAATATATTTAACTTAAATATTATACTCAATGTATGATAGGTGTACAAATGTCGAAATTAGAGCAGAGTGTGCAAGGCTGAGATAAGCATTATTGACAAAATTAAGAAAGGGCTTTTACGATGGTTTGGTTATGTGGACATATGAGTGATGAAAGAACGGCTAAAAGAAGTTTAAATGCAAGTGTGCCTGGATGTAGAAGCCGCGGAAGGCCGAGAAAGACACGGCATGACCAAGTTCGTCAAGTACTTGAAAGTGGTCAAGTCGGAATAATCGGCGTATGTGCATGAGAAGATGTATGAATGTAGAGGAAGCAAAGGAAGTCTGTCAGGACAGAATGGTATGGCGTTCTATCCTCTCTGCCTACCCCTACGGAGAAATGGCGTGATGGTTAGTTAGTTAGTTATTATACTCAATCATTAGCGAAATATTATATCGCCATATTAGTTACCAATGCGATGGAGTCTAGCAATATGTGAGTTTACATAAGAGAGTAATTATGACCGCTGGACACCTCGCGAATGTAGACTTGATATTATTTGTGTCACTAATTTCCATTTCGTTAAGTATATGAAATAAACATACCTGTAATCGCAGGCCTTGATCTTTTTATATGTGTCCCTTAGTGTGGCAGTCTCAAACGGCGGCTTTCCCACAAGAAGTGTGAACATGATACAGCCGATGCTCCAGATGTCCACCTCAAACGAGTGGCCCTTTTTACCCAGGATCTCCGGGGCGATGTAGTTGGGCGTGCCGCATAACGTTTTCTTTCTTTCACCTGCAATTCACAAAGAAAATTAGCACTTTAAAATATCCCTACCACTATTACCACAATACTTGCCGTTAATGAATAAAGTTCATGTTCGTGTGTATGAATGACTCAAGAAGATGCCGTTTCTTTTTACAATCGTAGTTCTCGATTTTCTCCCTGGTATTTAGGGCTAGAGCAGTGTTTCTTAACGGGGGTGCCAACGCCCCCTTGTGGGTCTGGCGGGGCGTTTTTAAATTTTAAGCGTTGAGGGAACGCTGCAGAAGTTCGAGCGGGCATTGTGTCAATATAGAAAAACTACACTTTCACGTGCAAAATTTAAACTTGGGCATAATACTCAATATGTTCTTTATAAGAGCAGAGACTAGAAACTCTTGGTCTCACAACACTGAAGAAAAGACGGGAAAGGGGTGATTTAATTGAAACATACAAGATAATGAACCGTCACTATAAGTGTAATAAATTGTGTAAAATCTTCAAACTGAAAAACAACGCACGACTTCGAGGCCACAACCTTAAGCTGGAGAAGACCCGGTTTAATCAGAACCCAAGAAACCATTTCCTGAGCAACAGGGTGGTAGATAGCTGGAACGGGCTACCGCAGGAGCTGGTCATTGCGAATAGTGTGAACGGGTTTAAGAATGGACTGGACAAGTTTAAACCTAACTAACTGTCCGATTTAGGCATATCAGCTTTAAGCTGCTCGCCTAATATTAAATAATAATAATAATATGAAACAAGGCCCCATTCAAAAAGTTTCAAAATATCACCTATCCTATAAGTGAAATATTAGATTTTAAATAATTAATCATTTTAAATTTGTTGAATAATGTGTGATGTTAGTGTGTTTATTATTGTATTTATAAAATATGATTACAATGTTATTATTAAGAGTACATTTTATATTTGTATACAATGTATGCTATTTCAAGAAATTAAAAAAATATATATATATAGTAAATATTTTTGGCTTTGGATGCGGAAAAAGGGGCGAATCTTCAATGCGATTAAGAAACACTGGGCTAGAACAATGATTTTCACACATTTTTTATATTGACGTTGTCGGTTAGTGTCAGAATATTTTTTTAATGATGCATTTATCTCATTTAACGAATAAATTTTAAAAAAATTGGAAAAAAGTAGCAAATGTGCTACATTGCTCCAGTACTCTACTTGTATTTGTAGGAAGGATCCTGTGTAGCGGTACTACATTGGACTAGGATTGTAGGAAGGATCCTGTGTAGCGGTACTACATTGGACTAGGATTGTAGGAAGGATCCTGTGTAGCGGTACTACATTGGACTAGGATTGTAGCGGAATGTACGCACCCTCAAACTCGATCTTGGCCGCGAGCCCAAAGTCCCCGATCTTGACGTGCAGGTTGTCGTCCAGGAACAGGTTGCCGAGCTTCAGGTCCCGGTGGATGATCCTGTTGCTGTGCAGGTACTGCACCCCGGACAGGATGTGCGTCATGTAGAACCGCGTCTCCGGCTCCGTGATGGCCTTCCGCCGCTTGTGCAGCTCCATCATGGACTGTCAATACAAAACACTTCTGTTAGCAACTCACTCACTCACTTTGAAATAAAAAGTTAATCTCTTTGATGTTCGAAGCACAATCTTTGTGAATCATTTTATTAACATGAATAAATCAATCAAATTAAAAACATTGTTTTTTTATTAACTTTTTTTATTTTAAACACTTAGCCAACTAGTTTCAACCTACTGGTCATCCTCAGGGCTACTTATCAACTAAAAACGTAACAGTAAAAATTATACAGAATAAGAATTTGCTGAACACATCATTTAACATGATCATTCCTTTAATTTTGGAGACGGAATAAAAATTCTACATGCAAATAAAAGAGGGAATATTCTCAATAATTTAGAAATTTTTGGAAATAAAAAAACTGTAAAATTAAATTAATTTAAAAATAAACAACGTTTTGAGTGTGCCCAAATACTTGTAGACAAAAACTGGATTTCACCCATTACGGGTTAATAATTACAATTTGACATCTCAACAGGGACGAGAAATTTGGAATTTCCAATTTTCTCAATGGATGACAAGAGTGTTCAAATGTGAAGCGTCGGGCCACTTAACCCAGCCAATGACAGGTCATAAGCCCTGTAAACGCCTAGATATCCATATTCCCTTCAAATTTTTCTCGTCTCTGTTGAGATGTCAAATTGTAATTTAAATATAATTAATAACCAATTAAATTTAAGTAATAGCCCAATGTTTAACGTCTTTTCCATCCCTACTCAACTACCTACCCCCCAAATATCCCTACCATTACTCCCTCATCCGTAGCCACACCTACGTATTAGGTTACTTATTCAGTATATATTTTTTACAGTGTTAAGTTTTTCATTGATAAGTAGCCCTGAGGTTGAAACTAGTTGGCTAAGTGTTTTTAAAATATAAAAAAATTAATAAAAACCAATTTTTTTTAAGATTATTATTGATATCTTAACAGAGACAGAGAGAAACTCTGGAAACGAATGTGGGTTATCTAGGCGTTTACAGGGCTTATGACCTGTCCATTGGCTCCAGAGTTTCTCCGTCTCTGTTGAGAATATCAATAATATCAGATATATCAGCCCAGCATGGGTATAATCCAGTAATTTTGTCTACAAGTATTTGTATACGTTCAAATTGTTGTTGTTAAAAACAATGTTTTTATTTTTATCTATTTATTCAAATGAATATCTTTGATTCTCACCCTCTTTTTACAGAGCTCCAGCACAATGTAGATGTTGAGGCTGTCCTCAAAAGAAAGCTGTGGAAGCCGACCACGTGCTTGTGGCATTGCGAGCGGTGAATGGCGATCTCCTGCGACATCTTGTCCTACTGGTTGGCCTTCACCATCAGCTTCTTGGAGACGATCTTACCGCGCGTACACCTCGTGCGTCTTCATGTCGAGGATCTCGTAGCATTTTGCAAACCGCCCTGGAACAGAAAATTACCAATTTCAGTATTATCATTTATTTTATCCATAAAAAAATTATCATATCAAAACAGCTAGGTACTAAATATGTAAAAAAATAATTTTATTTTATTTTATTTTATTTATTTATAGGAAAAACAACAGTATCGATACATGAACGTAGTATACAAAAAAAAAGCATGATTACCAATTATAGTTTTTCACATGTATACAATTCAAAGTAGATAGAAAAAATAAAATATAAAGAAATAAAAAATAAGAGAGTTATGAGGGAAGGATAGGATGATAGGGAAAGGTATAAAAGGAAAAGGAGATGACTGGGAATAGGAATAGGATTACCTTTTACAGTCTATAAGATTTCAAATAATTTTAATTTGAAATTGGGTAGTCTGATGTTAAAAATGTCAAGACAACTACAGTATTCATTGAATTTCGCACAACTACGATTTATAAAAGAATTTTTTAAATAATTATTTGATGGTGCTAAATTATAAAAGAGATGACATTGTCTAGTGAGTCTAATTGGACAATGAAGAGGTATCTGCTCTAGAAGATAGGGGCTCTCAATTAAGGTAAACGTACCGTAATACTGACCGTGTCCGTATTACTGATCTATTTCAACAAAAACAAAGAAAAAAAGTAAGAGAGCAAAAAAAAACATATTTATGAATATTGGCAAAAATAGAGCACAGCATCTGTTAACTGTTCACACTTGTTCTGTAGTTGACATTTGATTTCTTCTATTTAAAAAATCAGTTGGAGTTTGGACCACGACGACGACTAACAGCAGCACACAGCAAATCCTTACGAAGGAAGCCTAATTTTCCAAGTTTACTTTAAGCCATATATTATCTGTATTCAATTGCTTTTCAGTTAATATTTATATTCGGTTAGTAGGATATGACTCTTGATTTTTCATAAAATAAAGTGTTTGTGAGATATTTTTACTATTTGTATCATATTTTTTAAAAATAAAAGTGATCAGTATTACATCCAACCATTTTTTGGACTGTTTTCATTACTGACCTAAGCAGTCAGTATTACATCCAGCTGATATTTTAATCGTTTTCTTTACTGACCTATGGGTCAGTAATAAATTCAGTGAGAAAGATTCTAAAATTTAAACAAGTTTACGATCAAACTAAATTTAAAAATAAAAATTTTTTGTGATTTGTAGAGCACAAAGAATTTGAAATTATGAAATGTAATTCTGACCAACGTATTTTTGCTTTATTTTTATCTTATTAATAAGTAAAGTCAGTGGTCAGTTAATAGAAACAAATTCGGTCAGTAATTACATTTATTAAATGAAATACACGTTTGTTTTAAAACTACTAATCTATTTTTTAAATTCCAACCGGTTTCGTACAAAGTTCTGAGAAGGAGAGTATCTCCGAAACCGGTTAGCATTTTAAAAATAAATAAGTAGTTTAAAACAAAAGTGTGTTACACTTAATTATGGAAACTACAAAGTGAGTGCTACAAACATTGAGTTAGTATTACATTTTATAATCTACTACTACTACTACTTCCCCCTTTTCGCACCCAATGGTGCATAGGGCACTGCATCGCTACACCAAGTGCAGTGATTCTTGATTATTTTTTTACATGAAGGTAAGATGATCATTCATACGCTTCAGTACCAGTCCAAGGTATCACACATGAAAAATAATATGAAAATCAACATGCAAATTAAATATTTCATGTTGACCCCCTACGGGAATCGAACCCGCGACCTCATGCACGGTAGCTAAATACGCTACCACTATGCTACGAGGCGAACAGTAATTACATATTAACTATGTCAGTAAAGGAGTTCTGTGCCAAGACATCTTTTTACATATTAATATTAATAAATAATGCTCTTACGCCCTTTAAGCAGCGTCTATTTTGGCCAGAAGATAAAATGCTAGAGAAAAAGAAAGATGCCAAAAGAATTCCTACCGTCGTTGTCGCATCAAATTCTTATATCAACTATCAGCAAAAATTTAAAGATGACAAATTGAAAAAAATAAGAAAAATTGGAAAGAAAATATAAAAAAGAGGAGGAGAAAAATTTGGTGCTTGAAAAGAAACAGAAGGCAGCCTCCGTAGAGTAATGGTTAAGACGCTGGACTCTCGATACGGAGATTCCGGGTTTGATTCCCGATGAGAACACAAATATGCTAAATGTTAGTGGAATTTACTGTATCCCTGATATACCAATATTACGCCGTTCATCTTCTGTTAAGTAGTAAAAATTATTTTACTATATTTTTAGTTGCTTCTTTGATTATCGGTGATATTTTTCTTTTGTGTTGCTTCGATTTATTATTAAATATATTGAATAAATAAATCGAAATCTTATATTTTCACTCCCTGTCAGTAATAGGATCACCATAGGTCAGTATTAGAGTAAAAATCCATTTTCGGTATGTCAGTAATGAATACAAAATCTGGATATGTTTAATATTTTTTTATTTATTTAAATCGCTTGACTTTTGAAAACTTATTTTTTTACCGTATTGAAGTAAATTCACTTACTTTAGAAATAAACAAAATTGTAAAGTTTCAACTACCAAATATTTAAAAAACAAAAAATAAATAAAAATGTCTGCCAGATTAAGACACGAAATAGGTCAGTATTATAGCCGTTTTACCTTACATTATTTATAACTTTATACAAAAAACATCAATCAGATATATTTCTACGCTTAATAAGTGAAGATAATTTATGGAAGGATGATGATTCTTCGTAAGAGTTAAATTTCAAAATATATATATATATATTTTCCAAACTACTTTGTATGAATTTTTATTCTTTACAATCAAAAGAAAAATATCGTCTTTGACAAAATATTGCGCATTATAATTTATTACATAATGTAAAAAACGAGTCGATATTTTCTTAGGCTGTATTATTAGGTTACACGCAACCATCGATGTTTGGTACCTATTTGAATGGCAAGATGTATGCGCTAAAGTCAGTTAGCAGCTGACTCAAAAATTTGCAAATCTCAAAATAATAATTGCAGAATTATAATTTGGCAAAAGAAGCAGACATACTAGTGAATAAAATGACTCCTTTACGTGGTTATTGAACGGTAAAAATGTGAGATTAATTATCAAAATGTGGCGATAATGTGCCAGCGATCGGAAAAAGTAACGACAAAGAACATGACTTTTACGAGAGTAATTAAGTTTATACGGAACTTCTGCGTTGATATTATTATAATTTAGAATGTTTTAAGCGAATATTTGAATATAAAAATATGTTATTTCATACATAAATTAACGGCGGAACATCAGTTTACTTACTTTTCCAAAAAACCTGTTACGCTTGTATGTGGAGCCAGTTTGGCAGTCGTAAATAATCTCGGGTATTTCCTTTTTGTCGTCTGCTGCAGACGAAGACATCGTGAGTATAAATATATAAAATTAATAACACAGGTAACAAATACACAACACCAAAAACTTATAGCAACAAATGGCAAAATATAATAACGGAAAATACACAATACACCCGCGGTATGTCCGGGCTTTCGGCAGTTTGTAATTTTAAATTCTTTCGACCAATCAAAAGCGTTGGTAGGGGAAGCTCTATCGTGAAATAAGGCCAATGAGTATACAATTTTACGGTCGTGTATATTTTTC
Organism: Micrasema minimum; assembly: GCA_022494985.1. Classification (NCBI taxonomy): domain Eukaryota; kingdom Metazoa; phylum Arthropoda; class Insecta; order Trichoptera; family Brachycentridae; genus Micrasema; species Micrasema minimum. Next base: position 9,268 of record JAGVSP010007428.1, read on the forward strand.
TAGTAGTATTTTAGTAGTTAAAAGTGGGGCTAGTTGTATAATAATTCCATGAAATCCATTTCTCCTGAACGAAAATTTGAATATTTATAATATGCAAACATTGCAAACCACATAACAAAAAGAATGATTTAAATAAATAGGCAGGTAGGTACCTACATAATGCGTAATAAATTTGAAAAAAAATTCTTTCAAAAACTGTCAGTCCGTAAAAAGTTATTTTCATAATTAATTTCGAAAGCTCAAGAAAAAAAAAATTTGCGCGTCCAAAGTCAAAAAATAAGCACTTTGACGTTAGTCGAAATTGCATACATATTTTTAAAAATGCCAACAACTGGTTTCGGAGATAATACTCCATTCTTCAGAGCTCTTATGAATATTAAATTAATATTAAGGAATAAGTCGCTTCCTAACATTTTTAACTGGTTTACCAGGTACTGATACAAGAGGGAGAGAGGAGTAGTATCTCCGAAACCAGTTAGCATTTAAAAAAATACAAAAGTAGTTTAAAATAAAAGTATGTTGCTAGAAACATTGAGTTAAGAATAATGAGGGTTTTGTATGTCAAGCTTTGGATGATCTTTTTTATCTTTTTTTTCTCTCTCATTAGGTATCCAATTTACAAACGGCACTCGTGATATTTTGTTTTATTTTTCTGCATTCACAGATTTTTTTTTGCAATAAGCTGCGTATTGTGTGATTACATTATGTTAAATTAATAGGTGGATGGAGTTACAATAATGTGGACTGGATCTTTTCGAACCAACTACAAATTCAAATACTATGTTTCTCTTTAATGACATTGATACTGTTGAGGCTCACACATTTGTGGGGCAGTGAGCCCACGGAAAGCCTGTCCTTCTTGAAGGAGAACTCCAGATACCTGGACGCGCTGAACGCCACGACCTGCACGCTGCCGCGGTACGACCTGCGTGACCCGGAGATCAGGAGGTATATAGAGAAGCCTCCTACTCCGATAGTCTGCGGGTACGTGCAGCCGTACCTCACCTACCTGGACTGGGGGGGGACGCTCTACTTGAACCAGGACTGAAGTAATGAAAACAAATTTACAGGTAATACGAACATTAACAAATTATTAACACAACATGAACGGGTGGTGGCCCAGTGGGTAGCGTCGCGGTCTCTGAGTCCAGAGATCGTCGGTTCGAATCCCCCACTTCGACACGACTTGATTCCTATTTTCAAGCACAAGCCGCTTAGGCTTTATTGGAAATAGTATTTACAAATTGAAATATGTGCCAAATATCATTAGATTGCATAGATTTCTTTTTTTACAAAAAAAAAAAAAAAAAAAAAAAAAAAAAAAAAAAAAAAAAAAAAAAAAAAAAAAAAAAACATATTCAAATAGTATCCTTATTCTTAATAATAGTATTGGAAGTGGACATGTCTTTCAAAGATAACTGGGACAAGAGCTGAAAGCGTTGGCAAAGAATGCTCTCTAGATTTATGTTTTTTAATAACAAAACATTTCAGATTTGACATGTCAATATCAGAAGGTCACCGGAGATCTCAGAGATAACCAAGAAGTCAAATATGGCCCATATCACTATGTCCTGTTTCCGAGCAAGATCTTTTTTTCCCGTGGTGAAGGTGACATGCTCAGAAAATGGATACCCTATGTACAGCATGATCCACAGCCAGATCATGGCTCCCACCAAGGAGAAGATCCAGGCTAATAAACAAATACCCCCCAGTCAGGCCCAGCGTGCTCATTCTCACCATAGAGTCCCATGTCAGGGGGAACTTTATCCGGTTGCCTGCCCAAGCTGTACCACTTTCTGGTTAACACTATGAATATGACAGTATTCAAAGGTTTAAACAAGGTAAATATTATATAACTGTTGTGTGCTTTGATTTATGAATTAGATCAGTGGTTAGTCACGAAACAAAATGAATAATGAAATAATGAAGAGTTTTACCCTACTGTTTTAAACTCCTATTATTGTGCCTTTCTATCCAGTGTAAGTTGAACGTCAGATAGAACCTCCTTTTTGCAGTATTACAGATTGAAACAATTTATTTTCAATTTAAAATCTAGGGGCGATAACACATTTCCCAACATGATGGCTCTTCTTTCTGGGTTCATGGCGCAGAAAAGGGATGTACATGCCGCACGTCCCAGTATGGAATGTGAAGGTGAACTCCACTATAAAGCGATACGATGATATGCCATCGTGTGGAAAAACCTTTCAGGAATCTGGTTACATCACCATGTAAGTTGCACTCTACAGGACGTCTTGTCAGAGTAAAATACAATCAAACAAACATCAACAATCAAATCAATATGGAATATCTGATCACTTTTATTTGTCCCAGAGAATTGGTAACTTTTACCAATTTGCTTTCATTTAAAATGACCTCTGGTTACAGGTATGCCGAGGAATACCGTTGTAGGTATATTCGATGAACAACGATGTTGGGTTCAGTCACGATCCTGTGGACTACTATTACCACCCCTCCTATATCAGCCTGTTGCAGACATTTAAGTTTAAGAATTACGGGGCTCCGAAGATTCAGAGTCTCGCTACTGCGTGGGCAACGAGCCGTCCTACAGGGCACTATGCTCAACTACACAGAGGAGTTCCTGACTGAGATGGCGGACCTGAGATACTTTGCCTTGAGCTTCTTTGTTGAGATGAGTCGTCAATCACTGACCGATATCAAGGTAAGATTATATACTGAGGACTTTTTTATTATCCTGTGTTTTGAGCGCATATAATCTGCCATATCAGCGTTTGAGGCATACTCTTTTTAGATGAGATTGGACATTATTGTATTTATGTTCTAAGGCTAGCAATACTTTATTTACGAGTTATATACCCTATGAAATTAAGTAACGAAAGAGAAAACTAACTGTAATAAATGGTTAGGGTTTTTTTAGATGCAAGTACTCAAAAGATATTAAATGAAAAATGATAATTTGCTTGTGTTATTGCCTGCCTCGTAGCAAAGTGGTAGCGCATTTGGCTACCATGCATGAGTCGCCGGTTCCATTTTTTTTTGTAGGGGGTCAACAAGAAATGATTATTTAATATGAAAATTTATATTTTAATTTTAATTTATTTTAGTTTACAGGCCAGGAGGCTCAATTACAGAGGGGAACAACGTCACAAATATCATATTAATATTTCATGTGCGATTACCTTGGACTGCTACTGAAGCGATCTGACTGAATCATCTTACATTCATGTAATAAAAAATGATCAAGATACACGTTACTGGCACTAGGTGTACTGATGTAGTGCCCTATCCACCATTGGGTGTGAATAAGGGAAAGTAGTAGTATTGTAATTTTTGCTTCAAAATGTTATGTTTCGCAAGCATATGGACCACGATCTAGTGGAATTATTCAAGCGTCTCCACACAAGGGAGGTAAGTTGGACAACACGGTGCTTCGTTCGTTATGGGAGACCATGGAAATAGAATAAGCGATATCCGAACAACCTTTATAGGGAGAATCGAGGAGAGGATGCCATTCTGTGGAATTACACTGCCTGAGAAGTTGAAAAACGCCCATCCACATTTGGAGGTACGAACTCGCAAACTATTTTCCAAAATATGGATGAAAATCTAGCTGGTTTTTTCATGTGGCTCTACAATTTAATAATTTATTGTAATTTCAGAAAGGATTAGACTCCCATACAGAGGGGACTCCTCAGCTGGTTACGACATTCACGAGACCCTAGTGGACCTAGCTGAAGATAACTTGAGGAAGATTCCTAATCGGCCGCGACCACCGGCTGTCGGCAAGTCCATCTTCAGGCCCTTTGATGAAAACAGGACGTGAGTTTGTGTTTCAACTGTTGGATATAATATATAGCACTTTGGCATCTCATGGGCCCCTAGATTACTGCAATGGATATATTTCCATTGCAGTAATCTAGCGGCGATAGAAGAGGCACAGCTCATAATAGCCCCTATGCGGATGGACTGTATCTTTCGGAGTGAATCCAGAGTAGTTGAACCTTCATTCGAGGTGTGAGATATCACAATTGGCTTGTATTTCCTCATAATCTTCTCCCCCAGGTGTTCTGAAATCGGTATCCTCCCAGAGTACTGTATGTGTGAACGAGAGGCTAAGATTCCACTGAACTCTGACAAAGCTAAAACCTCCGCCCAGTTGGGATGTTCAGCGTATTAACTTGGTACTTGAACTATGTAAGTACGATGATGAAAACAAACAATATTCTAGACTTTAATAGACAATTGTACATTCACAAATTATATTGTTCAGGAATTTTTATCAATATCATCATTATCGATACCATATGCGCTCCATAAGTGGAGCATATGGATTCAAAAACTGCCTCCAACTCAAGCGATCAGTCGCCGGTCTCCGTGCATCCTCCCAAGTCAGGTCTATGTCCACAGCTCTGACGCAAACTGCCGGACAGATTATCAGCAGTGGGACGTCCAGGACACTGAGAACCTGATGCATTGTAAAATAGGCAAGCCTGGCTGAGGCTCTCGGGAAGCATACGTAGTATATGGCCCAGCCAGCCGAAACACTTTTGCCAGATGACAGTTGATACCAAGGATTACTGTGTCCATTGCCTCAGCTTTGTGTTTCTTACAACGTCTAACCACCACACACGTAATACTCTTACTGAGACACACCTATTCTCAGAAGTCTGCTATTTTGGGCCCTAGTTAGACGCCATGATTCGCAGTCACAGAGTCAAAAAGGCAGTAGTTTGTTTTAACCGAGTAAACATACTTGATCAAACTTGAAAAAACTTCTGGACTTAGTATACCAATGAAATATTAGGCGCACATCTGGGTTAGATCTAGTATTTGTCAATAAATTGATAATTTTTATAATATTTCAGCCCATTGCTAAGTACGCAAGAAAGTCAGGGAGGCACGACGGCCCCCCCCTCACGCTGGAGTACATATCCTCGGCCAGCGCGACCTTGAGGAGGCGCTCGGCAGACAGGCGCGTGCTGCTGGTCAGCGTGACCTTCAAGGTGTCCCCGAGTGGGGGGATGTTTTGGGGCCACGGTGCAGTTTGCTTTACGGAGAACCTCCTATCCTACTAAGGGATGTAAAAACACTTGTAATATACAAGCCCCTACAACCGATGGGACACAACTCACCTTGTGTTTCGAGATCCTTGGCACCGATAACTAAAATATCTACATCTATAATTTGTATTGTATTAATTACGTTAGATATGAATAAAATAAAAGACTTCAAAATTGCTCTCTATACTTTTTTATACTATAAAATATTAATACAAATAGATATAAATTAAATTTAAAATGGAAATAAAATTGTTATCAATTGACAAATTTAATTAGTATATGAGTGCCTAGTCGAGTTACCCGTAGTAATGCACTATTTTTACTGTAGCCAATTATCCGACCAATTTACAGTGCTAACTCACCGATACAAAGAATGCACGCACTGGCTTACAAGTATACTAACAATATTGATGTTTTTACCCACAAATCTAGTGCATTTTAGGGAACAGTGGTCTGGATGCCATCTCTGGCGGAAATGAATAGCTACCTACCGGTAGAATGGGGTGATTAGACACTTAGTGGTGAATAGAAACAAATTAAAGACATAACTTTACACGCCCCCAGTTTATTTTCAACCGCTACTAATATGTTCTTTATATTTTTTTAAATAATATTTTTATATTCTGGCAACCCGAAACTGCTGTAAGCAACACAGAATTGCCAAATTCAAAGTTTATTGTCAAAACGGTTACCATCGAAGCGATTTTTGGTCTGCAAAACTTAGTGAATTCCGAGTGTTGATAGTATTATTTTCAGCCTGTGAATTTCATATTTCACAAGAAACATTAATAGAGAACTGATTAAAAGATAAAGGTAAGCAGTATTTATTTTTTTATTAACCCTTTTACTTTTAATTCTGAAATTTTACCAGTAAATTTAAATCAAAATGGGGTGATTAGAGAACGCCATATAGGGGTGACTAGAAACGAGATATGTGGTGATTGGAAACGACATAGGGGGTGATTAGAAACATGCGTGTACAATATTTTAAAGTTTTCTTTTAATTAATGTTAAGCGTTTATCTTTCTAGAATCCATATTATATTACAAAATGCCACGTAACTACAAACCTATTCTCGATTCCAAACGACATCTTTCCACATAATAATAATAATATAATAATAATAGTGTTTATTCCAGCATAACTAAGCAGTTAGTGCAATACTTAGTTAGCCATAGCATAAGGTAGAATACAATACATATATATTTCATAACTTAACTAATCATTAATTACAATATAAATAATAAAAACTAAAAATAAGTGTTGTAATTTTAGAAAAGAAAAAAAAATGTCAGTTCACTGGTGTTTGGGAACACAACATATTCACTGCTGTGTCCCAATTCCCATAAAAAAGAAGACATAGAGCAGCTTTGAGAAGATACAAGAAAAATAAATTGTACAGGGAAACTGCCCAAAAATTAAGACATAAATTATTTGCTTTATAGCACGCAACGAGAAATTATGAAGAAACTGGGTGGTCAAACTGTGCTTATCAGTTGAGGAAGAAGAATCAATCATCGCCAATTCAAATATATGTGGCGCACTGGCGAGCAGTCAGGGAATTGTTAAAAAAAAAGCTGTAAATGTGTCACTATGTGAAATGAATATTTTATTTTTTTTAAAGTTATAGAATGGATGCATCGATGTAAAGAAAAAATGGTGCTGTATGCTCAACTGGATTGCTTCATATAGTGTATAAAGGTGCTTCTATGGACTGGTGGATGGATAGCTTTAATATAGATTATGACGGTACTTTAGTGGAGTAAGATTATTTTGTAAAAAAAACCTTTTACTTAGATATCTACGCAACGAGAATTTATTTTTTCTGAATTGTGTTTCTAAAAACTGTTCTTGGTTTGGTCTCGTGGATATGTAAAATAAAACTCAACAGTTTTAATGAAGTTTTTCAAATGCATATTTTAACAACGTTGAGTAGAAACAGAAAGACTAAAGCCAAAGAATCATATTTTCGCATTTCATTAAGACTTCAGATTTTTTGAAATTAGTGTGAAAATATGCTAAACTGTTTCTAACCACCCGCATCCATTCTTCGGTACCGGAATGTCTATGTAAATGCCTCCCATTTTGGGGGGAATAAAATGTAAAAACAGTCGAATTTCAAGTACTGATTAAGAAAGACAGAATAATTCAAAGATGTGTACTAGATCTTGTAGGCAACATAAGATGGTGAACACTATGAAAAGACAAGAGAATGAAGTTAAGTTCATGAATGGAATGACCCATGAAAAAAAAAAATAAAAAGCATGTAAAGAAAAAAAAAAAAAAAAGATGGTGCTTTATGGCAACACTCCAGCTAAACGCTGCCTCTGATTGCCCCCTCTTCCCTTTGCCCGTTGTTATCATGTCCGCAGGCCGTCCCTCCCCCACAAGTACTCAATACCCCCCCCCCACCCCACCCCAACCCTCATGGACGCACTCTTGATGATCCCCACACCCCCCGCTTAGATATAGATTATGTACGGACTCCCCCTAGTGAGTAAGATTATTCGTTTAAAAAAAACACCCTTCTTCACCCCCCCCTATCTTAATACTTCTATGTCCGCCCCCACACCACACCTCTCCCACCCTCAAAACGCCCCCCACAATTCGTCCGCCCGCTAATAAACGCCCCACCCTTTTTCTATGCATGCGTTTTAATGACCTGTTCTTGGTTTCTAGTCCTTGACGCCCACTGCGTGAGCCCTCCCTGCCCTTTGTACCCTGGCCGCTCGCCCCTAATAGAAACGATCAACAGTTTTAATGCAACGCCCCCCCCCGCAGTTTTTCAAATACCTTGCGCGCGCCCTCCCCCAGAAGGCATATTTTCCCCCCCAACACCCCTCCCTCCCTTCCCCCCGAATAGCTCGAGTACCCCCTCGGGAAACAGAAAGACTCTAACCAAGCCTCAAACTATCTCAGGGCGCCCCTTTTTAAAACCCGCAGCTTTCCAATTTTATTTAAGACTTCAATCCCCTCCATGTTTTGGAACTATTAGTTTGAACCTCCCGCGTCTGGCAATCCCCATAGCGCGCGCTGCGTCCGTCCGCCCGTAACTGTTTGCTAACCACCCATTCTACTCACTGCCCGCCCCTCCCGCCCAACCGTGTAATCATCTTAAAAACTGTTAACCCCCGCTAGCCCGCCCCCGAAAAGGCCCCATGGGCGTAGCCCTCCGCAACCTCCCGCCCCCAATTACCTCTTCCCCTCGCGCCACCAATAAATATATAAATAATAAACCCCTCAAGTCCTCCCCGATGTCTGAGCGCCCCCCCCCTACCCGCGGCCTCCCACCTCCCCACCCAAACATTCCGTGATCTTTCAAGTCGCGGTGACTATCTGTCCCCCAGAAAGCTCTCGAGACTGAATAAATGTCAGATCCCCACCCTATGAGCCGGCAAAAGAGGTCCCGATACCAAGATCTTCTCCACTGCCCCCCTCCCATCCCCGGCCCCCTTTGTCGAGGCTCCTGACGCGTAAGATCCCCGATTTGAGCTGTTTCAAACCCATGGGCTTTCAATACCAATCTCGTCCAGGCTCCCGCGAATCCCACCGACCAAAACTCCCTACAAAATCCCCTCTTACCCAGCGCGTGCCCCGCGCCTTTTCCCCCTCGCGGCGCCCCTATCACGCCATCGACCTTCCTCCCCTCTCTTCCCCCCCACTGTTCCACCCCGCGCAACACCCCCCCCTCCCCCACTCCTCCCCCTCTCTAGAACTCCCCCCGGCCGCGCGCCGCCCCCTGAGCCCCGCACTCCGCCGGGAGGCGCACACCCACCCTGTCGACATCCCTCTCTACGACTCGCTCAGGGTGTTTGGTACAATGCACCAGTACTCGTCCCTAGTCCTCGCCCCCACCATCCCGCTCCCCATCCCCAAAATACTCGCCCGTTGCACCATCGACGGGGGAATGTTGTCCCCCACCCATCCTCCGCCCTACCCCCCCTACCCCCCTCACACAATAACTCATCCTCATTCACCCAGTACGCAGCTTCCTCCCTCCCGCTGAATGGATTTAACCGTCGGAAAACTGCGCTATTTTGGTCCTCATCACCCTTGCAGAAGCCCCTCCCTCTCCACAACCACCACTGGGGCCCAACCTCTCATAGATTAAGCCCCACTGTGTCGTGCTGCGAAGGCCTCGTCCACTGCTCGCCCCCCGTCCGCGATTTAGGTGGGCGGGAGCAATTTGACCACATGAAAAACAATCCCCCGTAGATCCTATTGATTTTGACGTAGGAACAGGTACTTTTAGACGAATAAATAATAACTCAACCCACTTTACCCCCATGGCCCAGCAACACCATTATTTACGCACCCCAATATTGGACACTTGCTCCCCCCCAATTAGTCCTTTAAATCGCAGGTAATCAAGCGTATCCCTCCCCCAATGACCAGCTTATTTTAAATGGTCTCCCATACCAGAAATTTGATGTCTAGGTAAAATAAAATCTGAAAAAAAATTTGAACCCCAAACAAAAGTTGTACTCTAATAATAATAAATGGTGGAGGTACAATTAACTCAGATTCGCTGCACTCAATGCAGTGGCCCTACGCACCAATGGGTGCAGATAAGGGAGAGTAGGTAGTAGGAGTAGTGTATACCACTAGTATTTTATAATCTGTGGGACGCCATTTTAAATTTAAAATTACAGGTTGCCATAATGGCTGGAAAATAATGAAATTACAATGTGTTCCTTAAACTGTATTATCGTAAAGAATCTTTAAATACTTTGTTTAAACTATGTAGTTAAAAAAATAAATTTACTTTACATTGCGCTAGAATTCTCGTCTTTTTACGTAAAGGCGCTATTTTCTGCACGACCTAAGACTAGGTATAGATTAATTGATTTAATTAAATTTAATTAATTTGAACATGATAATGAATATATTTATTTTAGTACCTACCTAACTTATTAAACCCATGCCTTGCAAATGGCTTTGTCCAACTATTTTCCATCGCACTGACATTTCTCAGCATCTGAATATTTAACTCTCAACCAACATTGGGATTTTCGCAGTCAAAATAGGGTTGAAACACGCATATAAAAAAACAAATGAATAAAACAAAAATATCATTTTGTTAACACGTTTTATTGGTATTTATTAAGTTTTATACATTTTTCCGGACCGCACACGCTAGGCCTTGAGGCGTTTTAGAGCAGCTACTAATGCTACTAAAATATTTCATTTGCTATATATTACAGGAGTATAAAATTCATAAACATTTCTTGTATACCCACAAATAGTAACCAAAGTAAAACCCCATTTTTAATTTTGTCGATAAAATGCTTATCTCAGCCTTGCACTCTGCTCTAATTTCGGCATTTGTACACCTAGCCCATACATAGTCTTACCACACATTCGCCTGAGAGATGGGATTTCAACAGCATTCAGTCAATTTTTGTCTTTCTGTTTCCGACACCACACTTCACATTCATACATAAGAACTCCGTTATGTATTTTATTTATTTTTAATTAATTTTGTTTATTATGATTTTCAAATTGGTACTTTTTATATTCATTGTAATAAAATAAATCTTTCTTCATTATTTATACTAGCACCAATGCGCTACTGTATCTTGCTTCCAACTGACAAACGGTTCGGGCCGATAGTTTTGTGTTTTTTTAATATTCCACGCTTTACTTGGGTAAAATTATATATCTTATGGTTTGAGACTAGAAAGATCTATAAAAAAATCAAGATGAATCTATTCAGGAAGATATTTTTAGAAGACATTCAGTTAGAAAGATTGATAGGAAGGAAGAAGAGTACTTAAACATATTGTTAAACTCAAAAAAATAATACTTTAGACAAAAAAAACATCTGATACAAAAATGCATTATACAAAAAAATATCCCTTCAAAAATATTAAATATGTATATACCCAGAACAAATTAGATAAATAATGGTATTAACATTGTACTAACTTCTAATAACAGCTACAAATATAAATAAAAACAAGTTTGTGCCTATGAGTTCTGTACCTAAATAAAACACAAGTTAATAAAATGTTTGTTTTAAAAAAATCTTTATATGTAAGTGATTTTGACTAGTAAATATGTAGTAATTTTTTCATATATTTTACTGAATTTACAGAAAAAGACACGAAATTGCATTAAATTTTTATTTTTCTTCTGTTGATTTTAGATACTAAAATACTTACAGATTAAGGCTGAAAGTCAGTTATGAAATGAGTTAAAGCTGTGTTCAGAATAAGACATTCAATTAGTAAAATTTAGTTCAAATTAAAAAACTTTGAACATATTCAGATCTCAGCTATATTATAACGATTTGACAACTACCACTTTCAGCCTTGGCACAGCCACAAATGGGTTGAGATTTACAATCTCGCAAAATATACTTAACACAGCACAAAATAAAATGGTAACATTTTTTACATCACGGATGTTAATTATGAACTTCACTAATATAAATATAAAAATAAAAAATACTTTTCTAAAGCACTACACTAAAAAGGGCCGGTTAATTACATCAAAAGTCCGGATGAATATAGGAGGTGAGCTAAGTCAGGATTTTCAAAAAACTAGAAAAAAAAGGCCCTTTTTTAATTTTTTTTAAAATCCCAAAAATGCACCAAAAAAAGTAGTGTGGCAAAGTAATCAAAAATGATATAAAATTGGTTCTACACTGTGTAACAAAAGTCGATGTACAAGCGGGAAACCAGTGAATCTACATCATATTATTTGAGTCGATTTTGAAGAATATTTTTTTTTTATTTGACCATAGTTTTTGAGAAAATTGAGTAAGAAGTTGATTTTTTGTTGATAAATTGTAGAAAATTGCTATGAAATATAATTTATTTAGTCAAATTAATATTGTCTGTAAAGAAAACAAAATAAACAAAAACGCATTTTCATAAGAATTTGTGCAATTATACTTAACTGTGGTACTTATGAAAGCTTATGTGATAAAAAAATTTTTTTTCAACCTTAGTTTCAAAAGTCATATTACACATTCGACTCTAAATATGCGTAGATTCATCAGTTTTTGGATTGTACGAAGAGTTTTGTTACTCCGTATATATATTTTATTGTATTTTTTTAGTAGCCTTCAAATTAATCACATATTTTACAGAATATTCTCTTGTCAATATGTTTTGCCTCGGAAACGGGCTTATATCTTGTGAACTTATAAAAGTGCTCGTGAAATTGTAGATGATTAAATTTGCTAGAAAACATGTTTATGGCGTTTCTTCTCAAGTGAAGTTAATCCGTTTAATAGTTATAGGTATAAAAGAATAAGAGTGTACGCCAGCGCAAAGAAAACAAAAATTGGGGCAAATATTATGATTCAAAACACCGACTCCGTGAACAGGTGATTTCATAAAAATATAAGTTGAGATTGTTAATTTTTATATTATGTTTTCTCTAGAATATTAATATTATTTTCCTGCAAAGGAGCCCGATTCTTAACATTCAATTTCTTACACAAAAAGTTTCTGGTAAGTAAATAAAAAAATAAAAACGGAAAAACGTTTATATAAAACAATTTTTCAGCATAACATCTCGAGGGATTGTGCTTCTACCACAAAATCTACAAAGAGTATAGAAAATCGTTTCTATTTCCTAAAATACTAAACAAATTACATAAAAAAATCAGTAGGTAGGTACACTTAATAATAAAACTTTATCAATGACTCAAGTGACTTTCTGTATTCCAGTCCGTAGGTTGAGAAATAATGACGTGCTGTTCCTTAGTCACCACAAAACTAACTATGGTTTTCATGCCCCATTGTCTCGATTGTGTCGTATTGTAAACTCAAGACGGGATCTGGACTTCTTCGGTGTAAGTCTATCAAGATTTAAACATTCACTGAAGTAGACCCGATCCTGTCTTGAGTGTGTCCACATTTTATTCTAACTGTCTAAGCTTCACCAATTTAATGTTCTGTTACTTATTTTTACTGCTTGTTATCCCTTTTATGCTTAACTATGTATTTTAAAATAGATTTTTCCGTAAATAAATAAAATAAAAATAAATACAACAGGACAGACAGGTGTGGCTTTCTATCCTCACCACCCACAGAAATGTCCTCTGAGAAATTGCTAGATGATTAATTACTTAATTAGTTAGCTGTTCATTAAAAGAACGACTATGCATGTTTCTTCCATCCAGTTTACATAGGAACTGTTCATACCTATTCTGAATCCAGGCAAAGGTGTATTGGTTAATATATAAAAGTAACAGATTACACAAGGAACTTAAGCGACATTTTGACAGTTCTTAGCAAAATGGCGTCCTAGTATTTATGAGTTATGTATGCGACCACCAATCACCTGAAAGAAGTGAACACGCAAATGAAAGTCCCTCCTCCTCCATAATGACTGATAGCCTAGCGTCCCCAGTAAAAATCCCAAAATAAATTCCCCAGAAGACAGTCACCAAAAGATAAAAGTAAATAAATAATATGTAACTGATTTTTTGTTATGAGGAAGGCATAATAGGGAAATATCACGTATTACGGAATATTACGGAAACCTATGAAAAATATGTATAATTGATTTAGAAATATTAATATTAATATCAAAATCAATATGGATGTTGTAAAACAATGTTTTTACTCATTTTCGAAACAAAATTGTTGAAAAATAGTTTCATTCACAAAAACGCCACACTGTTGGGCGTGGCCCCTGTGACGTCATAATTCGGTCTCGCTTCTATGTTTCAACATTTTTAGTTTCATAGTAAACTTCAAGGGCTACATGAATAGTGACGTAAAAGGGGCGTGGCCATAGCTTTTACATCTAGGTGTTTTCGCGGCAATTTGAAATAGAAAAGCGCCTTTTCCAAATAATTTTTTTAACCTACTAAAAATTAAGAAAAAAAAAATTTGCAGGAGAGTTTTTCTATGACTAATCAATTTTAATATTTGTAAAATAAATTTAAAACATTTTTTTTCCTTTTACATCGCAGGATTTAAACACTTCTAGTCATAGTTTAAAAACGCGTCAAATCTAGTAGACTAGTGTTAATATTTGAATAGTAATTTTTAAAAATATTAGCGCCTTATAATATCCACCAATCAGTTGAGAATGACGCTTCACAAATGACCAATCATAATGCGCCTGCTTACACTGCACAAGATGGCTGAACTGACATGATGAAAACACACGATTTTGTGTGTGAGCTTGTCTCTGCTTTCTCAAGCAATATTATAGTTATAAATTAACATTATTTCTCCTTATTAACTCAATGTTTGTAGCACTCACTTTGTAGTTTTCCATAATTATTAAATGAAACACACTTTTATGAAAAAAATTGTTTGCAAGAACAAGACTTATTACCTTATTAGTTCAACATCTGTTCTCACAAATCTGTCAACTTGTTGTTTCTCCCCCACTTCACTCCCCTCTCCGCCCCTTATCACAGTACCTGGTCAAACCACTTAAAACATTTTTAGTTAGCGACATATTCCTTAATTTAAATTGATTATTATACAAAGCCCTGAAGAAGGAGTAGTATCTCCGAAACCGGTTGGCATTCGAAAAATAAATAAGTAGTTTAAAACCAAAGTGTGTTTTATTTAATAATTATTTCTCCTATTCCCATTAGCTGCCGGCGTATCATGTCTTAAAGAGCTGTTAGGATTCCGCCATGACGCATCACACCTCAGCCAACGCAGCCAGCAACACTTGGTGGCTATCACAGCCTCCTTGCACATACTGCAAGGTGCGATACATGACCTAATGACAGTAGCAATACAGCCTCAGTGTGTCGTGGGCTATACAGTCGGGTTGGCTGCCGTATTTGTTGATCCTGTTTATATCACCTGCAAGGGAAGGAGCATGTTAGTACTGAGGTAGTCGCGGGAATCAAGTAATGAAATAACAGTATAAACAAGCCTGTGGCCAGACATTGCATGATGTGGTCCTGTGTATTGGGATTCACAAGACAAGCAGCTCACTACAGCTGGCGGTAAGTGAGGATTGTCGCTTTAGAGCAGGGATGAGGAAATAGAATTTGAAAAGGGCCATATTGAGAAATTACAATATTTAAGCGGGCCAGAAAGGGTTTACTGAAAATAACGAATAAATATTATTAACAACAACATTTTGAACGTATACAAATACTTGTGGACAAATTACTGGATTATACCCATGCTGGGCTGATATCAGATATTATTGATATCCCAACAGAGACAGAGAAACTCATCTTCAGGCGTCTTCTAGTAAGTAATAATGCTCGATAGAGCCTTACCTACACCAATAAAGTTAGATTGCCAAAAATGCTTAAACCATCTTCTCAACAGATGTCACTAGAGAGAAAAACATTAAAATCTGTCGGAAAACCAACTCAAATGTGGATACTTCAACATATATAGAAGTTTCAAAAAATTTGTCATATATGGTTGTCAGATGATAGGCGGAATGTTGTAGTACATCAAGTGGCTACTTAACCCAGACAATGACAGGTCATTAGCCCTGTAAACGCCTAGATAACCCACATTCGTTTCCAGAGTTTCTCTGTCTCTGTTGAGATATCAATAATATCTAAAATAATATTAATTCGCAGTCGGTGCAATAAACATTTTGACTGTCCATTTACTAGCACGCCGAAATTCAGCTCCATCGTGTTATTTTTACAAAGTTTCATCGTTGACAACACTCGCTCACCCGGCTTTGCGGGAACAATAATACAATATTATGTATGCTAAAATATCTTGTATAATTATGAATAAAATAAATTTAAAAAAAAAAAAAAAAAAAAAAAAAAAATAAATAAAAATATAATATAACAACCCAAATATAGAAATAATTTCCTAATCAACTAACTAACTAACTAACCATCACACCATTTCCTGTAGGGGTAGGCA
Organism: Micrasema minimum; assembly: GCA_022494985.1. Taxonomy (NCBI): domain Eukaryota; kingdom Metazoa; phylum Arthropoda; class Insecta; order Trichoptera; family Brachycentridae; genus Micrasema; species Micrasema minimum. The sequence continues at coordinate 25,145 of JAGVSP010007428.1, forward strand.
GAGAGAGGAAAAAACGCCATACCACTCTGTCTTGACAGACTTCCTTTTCTTCCTCTACATTCATACACATCTTCTCATGCACATACGCCGATTATTCCGACTTTTCACATGACCACTTTCAAGTACTTGGTCATGGTCATGCCATGTCTTTCTTGGCCATCCGCGGCTTTCTACATCCAGGCACACTTGCATTTAAACTTTTTTTAGCCGTTCTTTCATCACTCATTCGCTCCAGTACTCATCAGCCGTTCTTTCATCACTCATTCGCTAATCATGTTTCCTCAAATTGAGGAATTTCGATTTTGACAAAGATTTTTAAAATTCAAATCAACAATTGAATTTTGTCTGTCGAGGGCTAAATAGAATAAAAATTACTGGTAACAATCGAGGGCCAGATCGAAACACATCGCGGGCGGCCATTTCGCCATCTCTCTAGATTAAAAAGAATATTGCCTCACCTAGGACGACGGGAGGCACTCCGGGGCCGAACTCCACGGCCGCCTCGAACGCCCCTCCGCTCGGGGACACCCGGAACATCACCCTGACCAGCGGCGCACTCTTGTCCGCCGAGAAGCTTCTCAGGGTCATGCTTGCTGAAGATATGTACTCCAGCGTGAGGGGGACACAACTTCGCAATTCTCCCAGCCTCACATAGTCTACAGCTGGAATTGAAATATACAGGCTATTTATTGACAAATATTTTTATTATATTTTGATATTAACAGAATCAAGTCTCAGAAAGGACTACGAAATTTTTAAAGAATATTATAAAAGAAATTGACAGATAACATAATTCCTTTCTTTATTTATTTCTATATTTATTCTTCTTTATTTATTTATTTATAGGAAAACCAACAGTCAAATAATCATTATTCATATCATTTTCATTATACCATAATCCGCTCCCTATGTGGAGCATATTGAATCCACAAACTGCCTCCAGGCCAAGCGATCGGCCGCCAGCTCCCGCGCATCCTCCCAAGTCAAGTCCTCGTCCTGCAGCTCTGACGCAAACTGCCGACGAATTGTCAACAGTGGACGACCGGATGCCGATACCCGATGCCTTGTAAATAGGCAATCATGGTTAAGCATTTATCAGTGATTCCAGGAAGGTGCTAGCACATGGATTTATTTTATTTTTGCAGAGCTGTCCGTGCCCCCATCATGGCGGGTCATAAGAGAAAATCAGGCAGGATTCCTTGTGCGGATCACATTCCAATTAACCTACGCTGCATTCTGCAAGAGAACTTAGCCAGGAATTCAATTCTTCTTGGCTCTCTGCTTTGTGGGATTATGAGAAAGCTTTTGATGGCCCGCACAGACCAACACTCTGGAATAATACTGGAAGCATATATGGGGTGCCTTCGAAACTGATCGGACTAATCAAAGCCCTTCACACTGATAGCTAATGTACGAGTTAAAAATGGACGTTGTTGTCTCAGATTGGTTTTGAGGTCACCACCGGAGTGCGACAGGGTTGCGTCCTTGCCCCATTTCTGTTTATAATTCCTCATGGATTTTATCTTGAGGATGTCAATTCCGCCAGACCGAGGATATTCATCTCCCCCTCCCAAAAGCTCTGCGACCTGGAGTACGCTGATGACGCCGTCCTTATTGACGAATCAGTGCCGGGGGCCTTCAAATTATTGTTGATAGGCTTAATTGGCACTCCACGAGCATGGGTTTAAAAATCAACATTGGTAAAACCCATGTCATGTGTAACAGCTCGTGTCAAGATGCCCAGATCCCCCTGGCTTTGTCGGGACAAGTCATCGAAAGGGTCAAGAGCTTCAAATACTTCGGGAGCGTACATGACAGAAAACGGCAGAGTTCAGAAAGAACTGGGAGTTCGGCTTGGAGTAGCGGGGCGCCGCATTCAACAGTATGAAAGCTGTCTGGAGATCGGATACTTTACTCGGTTAAAACAAAATGCCGCCTTTATAACTCCTGCATCACACCTGTTCTTCTCTATGACTGTGAATCAACGGACCAAGACAGCAGAATACTAAGTTTTGAGAATAGGTGTACGGAGCTTAGAACAACCATTTTAGGTCTGCAGTGGTTAGACTTTGTAAGGAACACAGAGGTGAGGCAACAGACACAGCAACCCCTTGGTATCTACTGTCATCCGGCGAAGGCGTTTCGGCTGGCTAGGCATATACTACGTATGATGCCTCTCAATAAATCATTATAATAAACATTAAAAGAAAACAGAGTAGACCCAATTACAGGTTTTTCACAGGTAGTAACAAAAATAGGTAAAAAAGAAAGAAAAATATTCTCTATCGTAAGATTTACTACAAAATAAATTATATGTACATTAAAAGTTATAAATTATATGTACATTAAGAGTTAAAAGTTAGAAAAGAAAGAAAAAAAATGCTAACTCAACAAAATGTGATCAACAAAGTGTGATTTCACTCGGAAAGCAAACGCCGCACATCCCCATGGTTATTCTCAAATAAATCTATATTCAATGTTTTAGATATTTTATTAAAGTTATTGGAGGCTCGCCAATATATACGAATTTTTTCTATAGTTAGTATGTACCAGAGGGGTATGAAGAAGAGGGTTGTTACGAAGGGTTTTACGGGGAATATTTATATTTATCATGTGTTAGTGAGATAGTTTTAAATCTTACATTATTCAAGTAGCGAGTTGATATGCTGCACGGCAAGCTGCGCGGACGTTTTGGCTTTGTCAGAGTCGGGTGGAATCTTAGCTTCGCGGTCACACATACAGTACTCCCGGAGGATGCCGATCTCAGAACACCTGGGGACAAGATAATGAGGGAAATACAAGCCAATTGTGATATATTACATCTCGTATGAAGTTTAAATTACTCTCAGTTATCTAGATTCAGTTAGTACTGGCTTTACCTCTGACAAATAGCTCAATAAAGGCTACTGAGCCTGTGCTCCTCTATCTAGATTACTGCAATGGAATATATCCGATGCCCTTGAGACGCCATAGCACTATATATTGTTTTATTGTTTTGTTTGTTTTATTGTTGTTACGCCCATAGGGCTTTTTACATAGACATTTTTAAATTATTACACAGTAGGTAGCTATTCATTACCGCCAGAGGATGGCATCCAGGCACTGTCTCCTAAATATGCACTAGATTTTGTGTACCCCCCCCCCCCCCCCCCCCCCAAAACATCAAAATTGTTAGTGTACTTGTTAGCCAGTGCGTGCATTCTTCGTATCGGTGAGTTAGCACTGTAATTGGTCGATGATTGGCTACAGTAAAAATAGTGCATTACTACGGGTAACTCGACCAGGCAATCTCGTATACTAATTATTATATCATATCATCAAACACAAACTCACGTCCTGTTTTCATCAAAGAGCTGAAGATGGACTTGCCGACAGCCGGATGGTCGCGGCCCGAATTAGGAATCTCCCCCAAGTTATCTTCAGCTAGGTTCCACTAGGGTCTCGTGAATGTCTTACCAGCTGAGGAGCCCCTCTGTATGGGAGTCTAATCCTTTCTGAAATTGTAAAGAAAATGTTTTGAAGTAAGACTAGTAGCCCAGTCTAATTACTCCAGAATTAAGCGTTTGCCTTAACTAATTCGGATGTTTTGATTCTTTTTTTATGTTGTTAAAGTGATGTCCAAGAAGGTTGCATCAAAAGTCCGGATGAATAGGAGGAGAGCTTAAGTCAGGATGTTTCAAAAACCAGAAAAAAATGGGCCTTTTTTTATTTTTTCAAAAAATCTCGAAAACGCTTAACCCAACCAAAAAAAGTTGTAAGAAAAAGTAATAGAACACTAAAAATTCTATAAAACAGATACCTTAATTTTTTTAAGTATCTCTTATAGTTTTCGAAATAATCTCATTTGAAAAATCGCATATTTTACTGATTTTCTACTGTCAGCATCTTTTGCCTCGGAAACGGGCTTATACCTCGTGAACCGTACCTCGCACGATAAAAACTTAAACTCACCTCCTATTCATCCGAACTTTTGATGCAACCTTCCCTGGACCCCACTTAACAACATAAAAATTTGACTGGGCTATAGAGGCTTTAGCATAATTGCTTTTAATAGGAAAACTTCAAATACAGATGTCTTGTAAATTTGTATATTCAAAGGAAGCTGCTGCAACATATATGGCTACGGCTTTTGGCTTTCTACACGTTCACCATTATCCACATGAGTTATGAGTTATGATTAATAAGTTGAGTACTTCTGATACTATAATTTTTTTATGTATGGAAGAAAGCAATATATTTAAACTCTGCATTTAATACACATAATTTATGTCTCTAACCTGCAAGTGTGGGTAGGCTTTCTTGAACTTCTCGGGGAGTGAGATCCCACAAAACGGCATCCTCTCCTCGATTTTCCCGATGAAGGTTGTGCGGATGTCGTCGAACCTGTGTCCGTGGTCCCCCATCACGAGGAGCACCGTGTTGTCCAACAGGCCGCCCTGGTGGAGACGCGTGAAGAAGTCCACGAGATCATCGTCCATATTCTGGGAAAGAAGAATTTAATTGATATGTGAAATATAATGTTTTTAAAATGGTATGTCACAGAGTACCATTTTAACGCATTTGGCTACAGTGCATGGGGTCGCGAGTTCGATCCCCATAGGGAGTCAACATGAAATATTTATTTACATGTGATTTTTATAGTAATATTTCATGTGTGATACCTTGGACTGGTTCTGAAGCGTAAGACTGATCATCTTACCTTCATGTAATAAAATGATCAAGATACACTGCACTTGGTGTACCAATGCAGTGCCCTATGCACCAGCGGGTGTGGATAAGAGAAAGTAGTTGTAGTTTAGTAGTTAATAAACGGGATATCCCAGTGAGGGAACATTATATTATATATATTTTAAAAACAAACAATACTTATACAAGTTCAAATAAATAAATGATAAAATAGCGCGTACAGAGTTCAGCGTAAATTAACCATTGCAATAGAAGCCATTAATCGAATACCTGGCTGTTCATTCATAATTGATTAGTCTAAGCTGGTTTTATGGTAGACCGTATGTATCAGGTACAAATAGAACTTATGGTATTATCAATCTATACTTGTGTGTCCTGTTACCAAATTTATTAGACTGGCCATAAAGTGTTTTTTAAATATTCATGCTGTCTCTATTAGAGAAATAATAGTGCCTTCAACTTAGTAATAACATAACAGAAGAAAAATGGCCAAAGAATAAATTGAGTGGTGATAAAAGTAGATAGTTTTTTTTTTACAATTGACATATCACCAGAGGCGAGAAGTCTTGAAGGGAATATAGATATCCAGGCGTTTACAGGGCTTATGACCTGTCATTGGCTGTCCGGATTCTTCAGCCTGTTGGTTAATGGATATATATTTCTAATGTGGTTGAATCTTCTAACAAGAATTTGCTAGAAGGGGCGTTTCCATGCAAATTTTCTAAAAATATACGCTTGCCAGGGTTAATTTCACAACACCACTTATGACCTAATTTCACTGTCTAAAGACTCCAGCACTTAGGCCAATACACAAAACGTGTGACGCAGATGTCTGGTGATGACGTAGATGCCTATTGCTGACGTAGTGGGTAACTAGACATTTCAGACACGGTAGATTAAAACGTATTACACTCAAGACAGGATTTAAAATACAAGATAAGCTTGAAGACGGATAACAAAGCAGTAAATAAAGTCCCAGAACATTGAGTTTACAATTGGACACAATCGAGACAATGGGGCGAATTAAACGTGGACACAATCATAGACAGATCGGATCTACTTCAGTGAACAGAGAATCTCTGATAGACTTACACCGAAGAATCCAGATCCCGTCTTGAGTTTACAATACGACACAATCGAGACAATGGGGCGTGAAAACCATAGTTGACGTTAGATATTATTGATATCCCAACAGAGACAGAGAAACTCTAGAAACGAATGTGAGTTATCTAGGCGTTTACAGGGCTTATGACCTGTCATTGGCTGGGTTAAGTGGCCTCTTGACGTAACAAACAAAATTCCCCATCATCTGATAACCATATATGACCTTTTGTTCGTCGTCGTTCCGCTTTACAGATTTTTTCTATGCTGGTGCCATCTGTTTGATTGTAAAGCATTTTTTTGGCAATCATCTTTTATTAAGGTAGGTAAGGCTCTACCGAGCTTAATTACGAGACGCCTGAAGATGTCTCTCCCATTTTTTGTTTGCTTTATATTTTTAACCAGTAAATTTTTTTAACACAAAACCCACATTCGTTTCCAGAGTTTCTCTGTCTCTGTTGGGATATCAATAATATCAGCATGGGTATAATCCAGTTATTTGTCTACAAGTATTTGTATTCATTTCAAAAATGTTGTTAAATAGTTAGTGTTGTTCAAGTATGGAATGTCACTTCTCTGAAATTCTTGTTGGAAGGGTTGAATCGTTACCTTGACATCGGTGAGATACTCGTGGCTCATCTCAACGAAGAAGCTCAAAGCAAAGTATCTCAGGTCGGCCATCTCAGTCAGGAACTCTTCCGTGTAGTTGAGCATGTGCCTGTAGGACGGCTCGTTGCCCACGCAGTAGCGGTACTTGGACCTGTAGAAAAGAAAATAAGAACAGTAATTAGTATAGATGGTTTTTTTCATAGAAAACGTCACATAATAGAAGATGACTAGAGTAGATCACTTGAGGACATAGGCCGTGGCTATACTAAAAGATCAAAATATTCACCACTCTTAATGAAATTTGAGAAACATTCTGTATACAGGGTGTAACAAAACTCGTAGTACAACCCGAAAACTGGTGAATCTAAATCATTTGAAGACGATTGTGTAATCTGAGCTTGAAAATTTTTTAATCTTCTCACAAATGTTTTCATAAGTTTTTTTTTATTTATTTAGAAACGTATAACAATGTTGTACAATTTAGAGCTTCTTAAATATCTAGATACATAGGCATATAACATAATACATATCGTAAATAAACTGAATATTGGTGCAGTGGTATATTATAAGTACCTACATACAAAGATAAATGGAAAAACTCAGCTCTATCGGTTTCTAAATGGGCAATTACCTGTTCCAAGAAAACCGATAGGATGCGGCAAGCTAAAAAAGAAAGTAGTATGGCAGATTTAGTAAAATTACTCGTATTCTTATTGAAACGCATCTTTTAATTTTGTTTTCTTTATGGATAGTATTAATTTGACTAAATACATGATATTTGAAAACAATTAGCAAAAAAAGATCAACTTTGTACTCAATTTTTTTGAAAACTAAGGGTCAAATCAAAAAATTTTATTCTAGAAAATCGACTCCAAATATGATGCAGATTCACTGGTTTCCCGCTTGTACCGGAGTTTTAATACACCCTGTATACAAAAATCACAGTCAGTAGTCTCAATAACTTTGAAATATCTTACTTTTCATACTTGTTGTTTAGTTTATATCAAAGAGTAAGAAACTCCTAAACCTAAAAATTTGGTTTGAAATGACATTTCACGTATAGCAAGTTTTCTATGTAAACTCTATAAACCAAAGACAAATGAATTCTCCACTGCCGGCACTCGTTTGAAAGTAAGTAAGTAAAGATAAGACAATACAAACACGCATCTGGCCGATATCTAAAATGTGTGAAAAAATCATTGCTTTAATGTCAATTCCAGGAATACGTTTCCTCAAAAAAAGTATCCCCTTATCCTCCTAAAAGTATCCTCTTAACTGCTTGTTATTATTATTACTAATCGTATTGCATAGAAAGAGGATTTATGACTATCATCTTCACTAAATCTGTACAGACCTGTCCCAGAAGCGCAGCTTGTTGAAGTTGACGTTGCTGAGCGTCTGCTTCAGGCTGACGTAGGAGGAGCGGTAGTAGTGGTCCACGGGGCCCTCAGGAAGCCCACGTCCAGCAGGCTGAAGGTGGCGTCCAGGTACTCCTCCCCATACCTGGGAAGTAGACAGATAGAAAAAAATCACAATTACTATATAATTAATAACCGTTCGCGCCAGGATTCGAACCTGCGTCTTTTTGATCACCGGTCAGCTTCTCTATCCACTGAGCTTAACGATCGGATACATATCTCGAGATTTTTAACAAATGCCTATCGCAATTATGACTAATAACGCCTCTCAGTCAACTACGATAAACCAACCAACTTTTTATCGAGGACCAGTCGAAATTAAAAGCTTTTTCATATATCGACTGTAGATGGCGATACAGACACAACGGTCTGATTGTCGTGCTGTTTCACTGTAGGGGCAGGCAGTCTACTCCGTCCTGGCATACTTCCCTTGCTTCCTCCACATTCACACATTATCTCATGTACATACGCTTGACTTGGCGGTGCTGAAGATTCTCTCAATTGTTGTGTAACAAACAGCACTACATACTTTTATACCCTTTCATAGCACAAAAAAAATCAAAATCTATGGATTTCTGCTTGCGTGACCATAATGTAAGAAAAAGGTGCTTTAATTAGGGGTAAAAAGTTACACAAAGGAGGAAATAATGGTGCTGTCTCTCAATATGGTTTTAAATAAGGCTGGGCACATAATATAAGTTTTATTGGTAGGTAAAACTTTTCTATTTCTTCATTATTATTGCGGACAATTCCGATACATCTACATGTAAATACATTAGTGATAGCAGTGCTGGGCTCCTATCATTAATGTCTCTATATATCAGTGTGTATCTATATATCAGATCAATAAAAGTTGATATGAGATCGATACAAGCATTTATTTTCGAATTTTATAATCAAATAAAAGCATTTTTATTTAGAAGTTATCAAGAAACTCTAGCTTGTATAATCTCGCTACTTCTACCGACTAATTTATTTATATTTATTTATTACAATAACGGCATAAAGCCTTTTACATGTTTATACAAGAAAAATAGAAATAATAAAAGAACAATCCATGTTAGAGAAAAAACAATAGTTACAGTTTTTTATACATTTAAACATATTAATAATAAAAGTTTATTTAAAATAATAAACCAAAATCAAAGAGGACCACAATAATACATACATTATTCTGTTAACAATATAATTTTGCTGTGTTTCAGTCCGAATATTGTTACAGTGATATGGTAGAGGTGATTGGTAGTTAATTAAAAATAAAAGTTCAGGGGAGTACAGTAAATGTGCTCAATAAAAATAAAAAAATAATAAATATACATGTTTATAGTAAAGGAAATAGTAAGAGTCTTTAAAGAAAAGAAATCAAATCACGATCATTATGTTATCACACACATCAATCTAAAAAAACATATTCAAAACACATCGTTTATAAACTGGTAATCCTATCTCAGTACTCGACAAATTTGAAAATTTTATTGCCGACTGTTTGGATTCTATTGAAAATAAGAGTTTTGTTGTGCGTTTAGTTCGAATATTGTCACAGCGATACGGTATATTT
>JAGVSP010007429.1:0-16878 GCA_022494985.1 Micrasema minimum
AAATACTGTTTAGATACATTTTTTGCATATTTTTGTAAGAATATTATAATGTTGTATTGTAACTTCAGAACCGGTCTAGAAACGAATATTTCAACCAGTAATTCTCATGTACATATTTATATGTAGGTAAGATAATGTTTATCTCGTCTTAAATATAGCAGTGAAAAAAAAAAAAAAAAAACAATTAAATTCAACATTAATTAGTTATTTTTTTTATCCACTTCCATCAATTCGGAATCTTAAATAAGGAAATGTTTAAAAAAATATATCATAATATTATACCAGGACGGTCGTAAATAACTAAAATTTTGTAAGTTTGTAGGTAGGTACAGCTAAGAGTGCGTACAAAGTAAAAAAAAAATTAGACAATCTAAAGCTTATTTTTTAAAAAATTTGAACAAAAATTGAATTCTGAAACCCGTGAAAACTTACGAACTTTAAATTTATATGCACATTTTTTATTTTTTCAAATGTTTGTTTATTTCATAATATAATAAAAATAATAAATGTTCCACTGGGTTGCCTGCAACCATATTACTATAAAATAATTGTATTACTGTCATGTCTGCTCAAGCAATTATATTCAATCTCCATTCTCTATACTTGTAATATTTTTATATATAATGTAGATGGGTAAATAATTATATATAGAAATACAGTTAGTATATCTTGTACACGTGAATACTACACAAGTATGAAGAAACTTGTTTACTATCGTAACTAAGTCAATAACCAAATGCGGGACACTAAAATTTTATTAAATCTCGATAATCATAACGGCCTCTCTTTCTGTGCAATACGATTAAATATGACAGAAAAGAGATACATTATTTGTCCGAAAACTGTGGTTCGAAATCTAACTGAAAATATATTTAAAATAGCATAGTTTGATCAGTTTGATGGCACCACATACATTTTTACATAATCAATTTATACCATATTGAAATGTTTTTTCAAAAATTATCAGGTAATTCCTTTGTTTCAGTTTATTCTCCTTCCATAAAATTATTATATTTCAACCTCTTTGTCTATAACTTTAAAATCTAAAGAAATACACCGCTTCATGTTTAATTCTGTTCTTCCGTTTCAAATTTCCTACAAAATTAACTCATAGTAATGCTGCGGGAAAGTGGTATAAGCAAAGTTGTTAATTAATGTTTTAGTCTGATTGCGTAAGGTAAAACACAGGACTTGTCCAATGCTAAAATACATAAGTACACACCTTCATAAAAAAAAACTATGTCCTATTACATTTATTTTTACAAACATAAATTATCATAGAATTCAAGATTTAAAAAAAATTGATTTGATATGTTGGAAATACATAAAAAACTACACAGTAAACTAATATAATGTTAGTTTACCCACATAAAAAACATTAACTCCTAATAGGACATAGTATGTCAAATTCAGCATTCTATAAATTGGCCAGTTTATATTATATTTAAATAAAAATATATCAAATTTCCGAATAACATAAAATATAATATATTCAATTTATTTTGCAGTAAATTTCGACAACATGCGAAAATCGGAAAAATCGGTGTCAATCTACGAAAGCAAAGGAAGAAAATTTTGATAAATATTAAATGCTCGCGTTAGAAAATAAAGTCCTTAATAACTTTATTAATATTACCGTAAGAGACTACCAAAATACGTTAAAAGAAAAGTTGCAGGTAATATCACATTCAAAGGGAAGAACCGTAATGCAATTTTCTGCAGGAAGCGATAGATTTTATCGGTTGTATTTTAGTAGTTAAATTCCAGGCAGCACAATGAATAGCAGGTTTGCATTTCAGGAAACCAAACAAACACGCTTTTTTGCCGCGCAAACTAGGCGGCCGTGGCGGGAAAATTTACGAAGTTTTAATTAATGGAACTGTGATGAAGTGTAAAGGGTTTTTCTCTTGTTTGGCTACGTAAAAAAGGCAAGGCTTGGTGTGCAAAACCAGTGCCATTTCTTAATGGACAAATTGCAGTGATCCAGACGGCAAATGAAAGAAAAATATGGCGGAGTTGTTTTTATATAGCCTTTAAGTGGCAACAAAACGCACATTATTATAAAAACGTTGAATATCGTTGTATAATACACATAGGTACGCAAATTACAATAAAATGGAGTATATAAAACACTGTTTAGATAATGTCCTTGTAAGACGAAACGCGTCACCTTGTTTTTAATAATAAAAACCTGTGTAGAACTCTTTGTGTTTTAATTAAATACAAATATTTACCTGACATTGTTAATGTTGTGAAATAACATATTAAATTACGAGTATATAAATAAAAAGCATTGTTTTATGCCACTGAAATCCAAAAAACTTAAATTCTAATAATACCTTAGTAAATAATAAAATCTTATAAAATACCTCACCATTATTTACTATATTCCCGCTTGTTAGGTCCTGCACCCCATACCACCCCTCCATCACTTAGTAGCTCCTCCGCCACCCCTGTCAGCACCTAGACATTCTCTGTATATTTATTTTTAGTTTCTATATCTATATACACCTATAAATGGACAGTTTTGTTTGTCCGAAACCAGTCGCGTTTAAAAATAAAAACTCAGTGGTCTAAAACAAAGTGTCTTATTTAATATAATTCACCATTATGTTTCAGTAAAAAAAACTAACGAATTTTTTTGTTTCATCTCAACTTTTTTGGAAAACGAATCAAGGATATCTTGAAAGGTATCTCTAGCATTTGATTCTACACCTCGAGGCTGGCCGAAACTATTGAAATGTGTTTATTTTTGTTTTTATAGTGGAGTAAATAAGTATTTTAATTTAAGCGATATTAAAAATAAAATTCACTTCATTTTTATGGATAATATGTAGGCGCATTTATAGTAGAAAATCGTATGTACTTTGTTATCGGCAACCAATAGTGCTTTGCACGGGCGTTGCATTAATAATAACTAATTTTATATTTGGATTGTAATTTTCAAAACTCGAAAAAAGCGTGGTGAGTTTTCACTACAAATTGTAGACCGAAGATTGCTCAGTCCGTTCATAACGAGACACATTTAAACCAGACCTTAAATACCTATTATTAAAGTTGTATGTAATATGTATGATATCTTAGAGCATTTATTCCCGTTTGATTATAACTAGCCTCACAACAAAAGCAACGTTATATAAACAATAAAATTACCCAAATTGTATCAATGTTCTGTACGTTAGGGTAGGGTTCACCAATATAATATATGAATGTAAATACCCGTCGGTACAAGCGTTTATCGGCCTTGTATTGATGAAAATTGTCGATACTAGGACGATATAGGCTTGAATCCACCTACATGCAGATATTGGTGATTCCTGCCCTGAATAACGTACATATTAATTTAATAAAGACACAGTAAATTTTGTAATTTGTACCCGGGATCCAGAAGTCAGGAGTCGGTAATTTATTCATGTTACTATCCTCGCTTGTTGGATCACATAACATACCGTGATCCGGACATGCACTCACTAGAGAAATCTTGGCTCCGGTAAAAAATAGCCAGACTTTCTATAATTCTATACAGACTTACAAATATATATAATATTCTCCTCGTATTTCCCATGAGACTCCCGTTTGGTATCTCTGCGGCAGTTACCGGAACTTAAGAGAAAGAGGACTACGCAGCTTAATGAAATATTATCTTTTCATTTTATATCCCTACAGAGATGAGGTAGATTTTTTTCAAATTCAGGAATATGGCTATTCGAGCGTTTACAGGGCTTATGACCTGTCATTGGCTGGGTTAAGTGGCCACTTTATGTACTACAACATTCCCCATTCCGCTTATTAGCGAATATCCACACCAGGTAACATTTTTTATTTTGTATATGTGTTACGAATCGGTTTGGAGTAGCGGGCGCCGCATTCAACAGTATGAAGGCTGTCTGGAGATCGGATATTTACTCGGTTAAAACAAAATGCCGCCTTTATAACTCCTGCATCACACCTGTTCTTCTCTATGGCTGCGAATCGTGGCACCTAACTAGGGCCCAAGACAGCAGAATACTAAGTTTTGAGAATAGGTGTCTTAGAAGAATTTTAGGTGTGCGGTGTGTGTTTGCCTTTGTAAGGAACACAGAGGTGAGGCAACGGACACAGCAACCCTTGGTATCTACTGTCATCGGCGAAGGCGTTTCGGCTGGCTGGGCCATATACTGCGTATGCCTCCCGAGAGCCTTAACCATGCTTGCCTATTTTACAAGGCATCAGGTTCTCGGCGTCCCGGTCGTCCACTGTTGACAATTCGTCGGCAGTTTGCGTCAGAGCTGCGGGACGTGGACTTGACTTGGGAGGATGCGCGGGAGCTGGCGGCCGACCGCTTGGCCTGGAGGCAGTTTGTGGATTCCATATGCTCCACATAGGGAGCGGATATGGTATAATGAATGAATGAATGTTACGAATCGAGAATCATCCACCAGCGCGTTAAAAGCTCCATCTATGCATTGATATTGGAGTTATGTACCTACTCCCGTCTTGGGATAAAACCAGATTTGTTGTAAATATTATCTTATTTTTACTTTATTCATCTACGAACTTTTACGTTTTTATTTAACAAATCACTTGATTAGCGAACGGTTGTATATTTTTTAATTGATTTGATGAATGCACACAGTAACTGTGATTTTTCCAATCATTCTCTTGATTTGGTAAATAAAAATATTATGTTGTATTTACTTGTTAAATGAGATAAATAAACTAACGTTTTTGATAAATTAATGTTCCTTGGATATAAATATCAATTATCACTAGAAGATCATTTGAGGCATATAACAACAAAGGCGGAAGTGTCCACTTTCTTCAATTGTTGGCAATCACGAAAAAACGTTTGTTTAGTTTTGCAATTCTGCCGTTTTTGTATTGGACACTGCCGATTTTGTTTCAACAACAAAACTTTAAATCAAAAATTAAATGGATCAATGCCGTTTTTTTGACAAACAAATATTCTATGGAGAAAATACATAACTTTCCAAATAAAACTGCATATATAACTCATTTTCGACTGCAGGTGGACACTTCCGCCTTTGTTGTTATATGCCTCATTTATTTTTTAACGCATAATAGCAGATTTAGGCATTTTCCAGGATCCAACTCCCATAAAAATACGAAATCACGAAAAATGCTTTATAGAATAGCAACACTATTATATAAAAAAACAATTTACTGTAGTATCTTTAATGCAATACAAAACCTTAAATTTACTCGATTATATTGGGTTTTGCTCTTATCGACCATACATGAATCACTAATTGAAGAAAGGGCACATCAGCACTTTTACAAATTTTACAGGAGAGCAAAAAAACTCAATAACTTCAATATTTCAATTACAAAAATCTAAAGACAACTCGCCAAATAGCGCGCGCCCTTTAATCGGTCCTTAAAAAGGACCTCTTGTAAAATTTGTATTTATCTGTGAAATAAAGATGTTAATTGCCCTGATTTTGTATGAAACTCTTATGTTAAATGTAATTGTATTTTTGGTTATCTGTACTTCTGGGTTGTATTTCCTATTTTATTGTTAGCATAAGCCTGGCGGTCATTGTATAGACCGCCAGAGAATAGGCCGGCGCGCGGCCAGCCGGTTGTACTGACGATCGCTCGGATTTGGGATGGGGCGTGGCCAGAGAGCGCCGCCCCCCACCCCCAAATCGGCGATGCGCAGGTTTCGGCGGCGCGCGTGCATGCCTTGTAGGGTATAAATAGGGTAACTTTTCGACTTAATAAATCAGTCTCTTTCCGAGCGTCGTAACGATAACATGTGTTATTATTTCTCTCCGCCTTCGTCACCTTGTTCCGGATCTTCGCCAGTGGTTTCTGCTAGCCGGCTGACTTCGCTCTATTATCTCCCTTTGGAGAGTCCTTTTCAGGACTATTAGAGTTGACTTATCAGTCGCTGCGGTGTGCGCTCCCACCTTCCCTGCTCTGGGTCTTTTACCCTTTGAATAGTGGGAAGTAGGCTTTAAGCCGGGAAGCCGCGCTGCATAGCGGAGCCGCGGGTGGACGGTTCCAGTGTATACGTGGTAGCGCGTACGCTACATTTGGGTCCTTCGAGCACGATCTCGGATCTTCACCTGAAGATGCCAGTGAACAGATCGCCGAATCACGACGCGTTCCGCGACGCGCCGCGACGCCGACATGGGAAGGGGCGAGGGCAGAGTCCGACGGGTGAAACATCTGGCTCAGGCCCGATCGCTGACAGCAGACACGGCCCTGATTACAGCAGCATGGAGCTCAACAAACACACCTCGGAGACAGGTGGACGATCTTTTGGACATCGTTCAAAGAATCTCAAAGCGGCGAGGACAACCGCCTTACTCCGGGAGACCAGCAATAGCCCAAATCGATAGCTATCGAAGACCGGAGGCCCTGAGGCACAGCTTGGGCCGCGTGAGTCCAGTCAAGGGAACACCGCACTACTCGGGAGAACGTCTGAGCACCAGCCAAGGATTGCTCCGCACCGCAACCCACTATCTTAGTTTAATGACAGTCTTAACGTTATTGACATCTGTTTATGATGTCGCATAGCATACCTACGCATCTTGGAGTGGAACTGTAGCGTTGCACTAGCCTAGCGGCGAATATATCTTAATTGGGAAACTGATTGCGTCCGGTCCTAGATGCCTAGACGCTAGAAATCTAGATCAACGCTATCAATAACGATACCGCGCGACTGACGACTTTCCTCCGGACGCGCTGTGCTATGACGTTAGCATCCGATCGGTATATTGAACACAGACGCACGCCAGAGTAAATCTTCCAGCCCGATAATGAAGCGAGCTGTCAGACAAGCATAGCGAGATGCAATTTTCGTAACAATAGCGTAGAGATAATCCACAACATGGTATTACGGGTACGTATAAATTTGAATAAATATCGTGTTTTATACATTCGCTACGCGCGTAAAAATAACTGATGTGAGTGCAAAAAATACGGTATTGATGAGCAGGAACCAGCAAGACTACAGGGACGCCCGAGGCGCCTCCCACCTTCCAGCCGCAAACACGAAGCGCGGCTGGACGACCTTTATCCGGACGGCGCCAAGCAGAAGGCGCGATCGAGGGCGACATCGCAGTGGGGACGCCTTGCGTGGATGCCTAGGGTACCGAGGGCTGCGAAGTACGTGCGATCTAACATGCGCCCGCCTGACGTACTACGAAACGGGCGACTACCCGGTACGCAAACTGGATCAACCCACGGACAGCCGAACAGAGCATATGGCCGCACACGAACGAGTTCGAGATCGCAATACGTAAATCCACCGGAGTGGCAACGTACATGAGCATTTGCGCAGTCAAGTGCCGGGACTTCAATCCGCCAGTTCTCCGGGGACCCGCGTGGGAAAGGCGCATCTTTAAGGCCCGTTGTTGCAGCATCGACGGTGGGTGTGCGCATCACACTACTCCGAGAACAATCTATCGGCTTCAAAAGGCACTCAGGGTGGAAAGCGCAGAGTAAGTGTGCCTTCGATGTTTATTGAACCGCGAATGTGCCAGACATTCTACAGAGTGCTAAAGCGTTAAAGCGTACGGTCAAACATTGCTACAGTGGTGCGTACAGTGTTATACAGGTGTCCAGCAAATTCAACAAGCTTTGTTTGAAAACCGCCATCGCTGAATCCCTCACCGATTACGCGTTCCACCATACAAATGGACGTTCCCACAAGTCGAGGCTTGGGATGCGAATAGAAATCATACGCCGCAGCCAGCTCACAGACATGTGAGAGGCTATCCATGCCTTGCTCGGAGCGGTCACTTATGGAACGCGCACGCGAATCGGAGCGACTAAGAGAGCCACGCCTGGCGATTTCTCAAATGGCTGTCGAGTACTTATAACCGGTACCATCACGGGGTGCCGGTTGCACGGTCACGAACACGGTGACCCACAAGCGGCTCGAGTGGAATAAGGCCGACACCAACGAACGGAGATATGTACCCGGGAATCATTTTAGTCGCTGACCATACAATCAGCAGAAGTGTACGCATTGTCGCTAAAATCGGGACAAAAAACCAAAGTCTGACCTACTAGCGGGAAAGTTCGTCCAGCAGAACAAGACTTAGTGGTAGCGCATGGCTCTCATCCCGTGCCAACCCGGTCTGCTTCCAGTGGTTTGGAGCCGGGCACAGAATAATGCAGTGTAAGGGCCCAAGTGCGAGCAATGTCACGGGCCACAACCACCCAAGCACTGAACCCGATAATCGCGACCTGCAGCGAGGAGGCCGTGCGACCAGCACCATTGGGTACGGAGATGCGAGAGTGAGCGATGTGCTGCTCACAGCAAGCTCGGGGCTGCGGAGGTGCCGATCACGTTGCAAGGTGATACCCCGTTAACCGCTGAGGGTCCCCGCTGGGTCGTTAACACACACCGCCTTCTTAGACGAACGACGGATCGTCGGTGACTCTCCTGGGATGAGAGTCTCGCTAAGAAGATTGGAGCCCCGGGAGCCACACACGAAAACAAAAGTATACGATATGGACATCGTCCGGCATCTGCGGGAATTCCGGACCGATACGCTCGCGACAGGTATCGGACACCCTTGGTGAATGTGAATGCTGAGTTCCCCATTGAGGCCTACACCATCAAGGCCATGAACTGCCTCACCGCAACAGGCAGAGTACGGCGACTCACGGACCGGGCGTGAAACCCCGCATGCTGAATCGGGCTCGACAACGCGGCGATGATCTCGGCCCATCGGAGCATCAGTACAGCGGGACGACGGTCTGATCGAGATGAAAAACCGCCTTGGGCGCGGTTATGTATGGAGGCGCCGTACACCCCAACGTCCGCCTAGACATGGAAGGAGGACGACTCGGGACCTCGAGCAGTTGGTTCGAGGAACTTTCGAGGTGGACTCACTTGGAGTCGCCGCCGTCGAAAGCACCCGCACAGTGGGACATACCCGAGCGCTTGAACTACTGAGCAGCACGACGAGGCAGCTCCCCATCCCGGCCGGTGGGGAAACCGGTTATCGTGGCCGAAGGACGATGATATCCTTCCCAATAACCGGCAAGCTGCCACCAACCGCCTCTGGCTTACTAGGAAGGAAGCTGACTAAGGATCCACTACTGGCAACAGCCTACTTGAAGAGCGCTACCTACGCCGCGGGTCCTTCCGCCGCGCCGACCGGCTACAGTGAACCGGTGCGACACGGTGACTACAGAGGGCCCCCGTACCACAGCGCTACCTGGGCCGGCAGAGAGATGCTGCCGCGCACTTCCGCTACCTACGCCGCGGGTCCTTCGCCGCCGCCGACCGGCTACATGAACCGGTGCGACCACGGTGACTACAGAGGGCCCGTACAACAGCGCTACCTGGGCCGGCAGAGATGCTGCCGCGCCTTCCGCTATCTACGCCGCGGGTCCTTCCGCCGCGCCGACCGGCTACTATGAACCGGTGCGACACGGTGACTACAGAGGGCCCCCGTACCACAGCGCTACCTGGGCCGGCAGAGATGCTGCCGCGCCTTCCGCTATCTACGCAGAGATGCGCGGGTCCTTCCGCCGCGCGACCGGCTACAGTGAACCGGTGCGACACGGCGACTACAGAGGGCCCCCGTACAACAGCGCTACCTGGGCCGGCAGAGATGCTGCCGTGCCTTCCGCTATCTACGCCGCGGGTCCTGCCCGCGCCGCCGACCGGCTACTATGAACCGGTGCGACACGGTGACTACAGAGGGCCCCCGTACCACAGCGCTACCTGGGCCGGCAGAGATGCTGCCGCGCCTTCCGCTAACTGCACCGGCAGAGATGCTGCCGTGCCTTCCGCTACCTGCGCTGGCAGAGATGCTGCCGCGCCTCCCGCTATCTACGCCGCGGGTCCTTCCGCCGCGCCGACCGGCTACAGTGAACCGGTGCGACACGGTGACTACAGAAGGCCCCCGTACCACAGCGCAACCGCCTACGACAGAGGCTACGCCCCGGCACCCACCGGTTACTATGAACCGGCACACTGGGGTGCCAAAAAGGGAGTCACATGTTACTACGAGCGTGACAGGCATCGGGAGGCCCGGAGGCCCCCGATTGACGCCTATGCAGACGCCGCTAGTTATTACGGCCCGGCGAGGGAATGGGATGCCAGGAGGCCCCCTATCCAGCCGGCCAACCAGACAACGCGCTATGATAGCGCCCCACTGCACACCTGCCGACGGACGCACCGTCGAGGGCAGCAACTACCTTTCCCGGTGGGGAAAGAGGCCCCGCACCGCTACACACGGCGGACGGAGGCCTAGCACCGCTGCACACGGCCAACAGAGGCCCAGAACCGCTGCATGCGGCCGAGATAGCCGCACAGCAGCTCACATTGGAAGGAGGTCCCGCGCCACCGCGCTTGGTGGGCGCGGCACAGCCTCCCTACGAGCAGGGTAGATATTCAGCGCCTGCGCAATCGCCATGGACGGCGTTTGAGCGCGGCTGGTATGACTACAACTACCCTCCCGAGACCCTGCCTCCATACGGTGACCGCGGGCCAGCTTCAACATCAGTGCAGCCCAACCGATGCGTCTGGGCCGCGTTAGAGCTGCCTAGTTTCAGCGGCCAGCCATTGGAGTGGCAGGAATTCAAGGCCTCATACTATGAGGCATCGGAGCGCCGGGGACTTGGCGGCGCTGACAGCATCGGGCGACTGCGCCGCGCGCTAACTGGACGCGCGCGCCACATTGTGTCGGGTCTCTTGCCGCACCCACGCAACACCGCTGATGTGATGAGAACCTTGGAGTTCAACTTTGGCAGCCCAGAGCTACTCGTGAACCGAGCTCTGGACGAAGCCTGCTCCCTTCCACGCCTGGTGGAAGATACGTCTGTGGAAGCAGTAATGGGCTTCGCGACAACGGTACTCAACGTGTTTACTACCGTCGAAGACCTAGACCCCTGCAACCCGCAGACTGTGAACGTGCTGGACTATGCGGAGAGGCGCGTTGGCCGGTCTCATGCCGAGGCTGGGCGCGCGCTACATGAATGCTCACAAGGAAGCGCCGGCCTTACAACCCGGCGCTAAGGCCGTGAACAAGAAGAAGCTCGCGCTAGCGCCGCTAGCGCCACAGATTAGGGACGCCGCGTTTGGCGTCATCTGCACGACAGGGGTCGTGCTGTACGACAGATTTGCCAATCTCAGGCCGAGATTGAATCGTTCAACAACAGTACACACTGCGAAGCGCCGGCCTTACAACCCGGAGCAACCGCCGTGTGCATGAAACACGCGCTAGATACCGCTAGCGCCACAGACTACGGACGCCGCGTTTGGCGTCAGCTGCACGACTGGGGTCGTGCTACAGGACGGATTTGCCAATCTCAGGCCGAGATTGGATCGTCCGACAACGAGACACACTGCGAGGCGCCGGCCTTACAACCCGGTGCAACCACCGTGTACATGGAACTCGCGCTAGCACCCGCTAGCGCAACAAACAAGACGCCCACAACAGCGTCGCGACGGGCGAGATCAGACGGGGGGAGTACCTCCCGCGAGCCAGCCGCCTGTGGGACGTCACTCCCAACAAGAACGATGGCGTCTTAAGGATGAAGACGCACATCAAGCTGCTGCCATCTGAGGGACCACACGCCGAGGAACGTCCTGCCTAAATCTCTGTGCAGGCAAGCTGCACGGGGGGAGTGTGCAGGACAACTCGGCCAATAGCGCCCTTAATCGGTCCTAAAAAGGACCTTTGTAAATGTGCAGGACAACTCGGGCAATAGCGCCCTTAAATCGGCCCTAAGAAGGACCTTTTGTAAATATATTGTCTGTGCAAGACAACTCGGCCAATAGCGCCCTTAATCGGTCCTAAAAAAGGACCTCTTGTAAATTTGTATTATCTGTGAAATAAAGATGTTAATTTCCTGATTTTGTATGAAACTCTTATGTTAAATGTATTTATTTGGTTATTGTACTCTGTGTTGTATTTCCTATTTTATTGTTAGCATAGCCTGGCGGTCTTGTATAGACCGCCAGAGAATAGGCGCGCGCGCGCGGCAGCCGGTTGTACTGACGATCGCTCGGATTTGGGATGGGGGGCGTGGCCAGAGAGCGCCGGCCCCCCACCCCAAATCGGCGATGCGCAGTGCGGCGGCGCGCGTGCATGCTTGTAGGGTATACATAGGGTAACTTTCGACTTAATAAATCAGTCTCTTTCCGAGCGTCGTAACGATAACATGTGTTATTATTTCTCTCCGCCTTCGTCCCTTGTTCCGGATCTTCGCCAGTGGTTCTGCTAGCCGGCTGACTTCGCTCTATTATCTCCCTTTGGAGAGTCCTTTTCAGGACTATTAGAGTTGACTTATCAGTCGCTGCGGTGTGCGCTCCCACTTCCCTGCTCTGGGTCTTTTACCCTTTGAATAGTGGGAAGTAGGCTTTAGTAAGCCGGGAAGCCGCGCTGCATAGCGGAACCGCGGGTGACGGTTCCAGTGTATACGTGGTAGCGCGTACGCTACAATGATTCAGACATGGAGCTATATATTTTTTAAATTTAATAAAATGTGCCCTTTCTGCAATTAATTGTATTTTGAATACCATTTGGAAATGTGAAAGGGAAAAATGGAAATATATTTAATAAAATTTTTAATAACACCTTTTTTTTTTTTTTCAGATAATATTTATTTTTATATACTTGTACAAATCAACATTAGAGATTAACTCGTTCTGCCCTAGCCGATACATTTTCTGTTGGCCATGCATAAATCTGATCCCAAAACGGAAAAGCTGCTTAATTTATAATTTGATGCCTTAAACAAACATGGTTAGAGCTGTCCGAGATGTGCCGTTTTTACTCAGAAGGTGTATTTACATACAAATATTAAAATCCCATCAAAAAGTGGAAATCACAAAAAGGTGCTGATGTGCACTTTCTGCAATTAGTGATTCACATATAAGGAAATTCTGAAAAAGCTTGTTTGTAATCACGCTTAGGGGTCTTAATTTTTAACACTATTTTTTAAATTATGAGAAGTCCACCACACAGTAAGTCAATGTACTGGTATGTAAGACGAGAATGTATTCTCGTAAGGCATTGCCTCGTAGCACAGCAACTTGTATCCATGTTATTGGACATAACTGTCCGGAGCCAGGTCCGGTGTCCGGTGTCCGGTGCCAGCGACTGTCCGGAACTGGACGAAGGTTCCCTGTCAGCGCGGACAACCTACGTCATTACGTCCGATGACGTAACTGACTTATGAGTTGTAATTAAATACAATATCTTGAAACGTTAATACGTGGGTATTTCAGACATGTTTATTACAAACAGTTGTCAGCGATAGTCCGAGATAAATCCATTGAACATTTTGTACACGATTTTTAACTATAATTATTTTGATTTGTAAACTATGTATGTCAATGATTTTATTTTAGCAATTCAAAATCATAGTCCTCTTTGAGGATATAGTAATATATGTTTTTTTACATTTTTTTTTTATAGGTACATAAGATTTATTTATGTATTTATTTATTTCATCTTACCTTTTACTACAATAAGAAGAATAAAAGACTAAAAAAGTCACACAATTTCACGAATATCAATAATAAAGAAAATATAAGCCTTTTATATTTTTATTTTTTAAATGTGTTTATCAATAAAAGAGTTGTTTAAATAGTGATAATAATTTTAACAAAATAAATACTTTTCAAATAAGTAAATTTAGTGTTAAAAGCAATTTTACTATTGTAATACCAGAAAGTGAGAGCCAAGTTGTGGTAGAATGAGATTCATTCGAGAGCCTTATTTACACATAATCTTTTTAAAAAAAAAAAAAAAATATTTATTAAGTACTATATAATTTTACATAGACTAATATTACACTTAATTTATTTTTTTTACTAACTATCTTAATTTATTTTTTATCTCATCTGGCATCTCCTCATACATTTTAATGCCCACGAGCACATGATACAATTTTTATAGTTGTACCGATGCATGAGAATAATCGCGTGACAGATAGGAGAAGTAGTTTAAAAGACAAAACTAATTTTGAAATAAAAAATTTGGAAACTCTAAATTGGAAAAAACCTCGTTGATGAGGATGCCATCATTTTGCCTTCATGTAACAAATGATCGAGATTCACTGCACTTGGTGTACCAATGCAGCACCCTATGCACCATTGGGTGCAGATAAAGGAGAGTAGTAGTAGATGTAGATGTGTTTTCTATACCGTTTATCTCTAACCAACATTTGATTCCGTGAAACCTATTTTGCACGGATAAAGTTAAGCGCACTTTATTCGGAACGGAAAATTGTAAAGTTTCTTGTGCAGTTTGCATAGTGTCCCGTATAAAGTAAAACTGCATGGAATATTGAATGCTCGGCGCGACGCGTGACGTTTGGCTGACCTGACAGTTAATGTTTTTTTTATGTAAACGTTTAGATATTGATAAATTGAATACTTTTAAAAACGTAAGAAACAAATGTACGTACGTAAAGTATGTACTAAACAAACATAAGTCACAAACAAACAGAACCGGGTTGTGGTCTAGTGGTAGATTCGGGGATTGGGGATTAGAACCTCTAGGTTCGAATCGCACTCCAGCACTACTTGTTTTTTGTTTTCTGGCACAGTTATTTCCGACTATTTGAAAGCAGCCTGAAATTGAAATATTTGAGTATATCATAAGAACTGTAATTTTTTTTATTGTTTAAAAATATATTTACATTATTAGCCATCTTAATAATTTCCTGTGTGAAATGAATAATTAATAACTTGCGATCGCGCTTTAAAAATATGCATATTTAGCGTGTCCTTTGACAGAGTGTACAGTTTTTGGAACAAGAAACTGTACAGTTTTCTATTCCGTATAAAGTGCGCACTACTATTAGTTGTAACTTGTAACTTGGAGAATCGGCTATAAAATTAAACATTATTAATGCGTATCGGTGAAATAGGGTTGAACTTGTGAAGCTGAAACTTTCGCGCTATCGCGAGGCATAAATAGTGTCAATTAAATTAAAATAATAAGTTTCGGAAAGCAATCCATAAGTATAAGTTTGGGTAAGTTCTATAATACCCCTGGAAACCTAAGTATTATTTTATCTTTCCGCTGAGATATTCGAAAAGTTTTGAAGGATTTGTACTCACACACTTGTGTAACTTCTCTCCGCACTTTCTCTTAATTTAAACGTCAAAAGTACCGTCATAAAAGTCGAAAGAATACCTGAGTCATTCCACTGCGACTATCCCCATTTAACAATACGTTCTTATCGATATTTTCCTAAGGATAAAGAAAAATTTACGTTTTTATATGGAATTTATTATGCAGAACTCTATAATACATATTATGTAGGATGTTTTCATTTTATTTGACTGATTTATAGTAATTAAAAATAAAATAAAAGATACAAGGCATTGTGAATACACCATAATAATAGGTCTACCTTAAGAACTTATGTCTACCTTAAGAAGAAGAAGAAGACGTGTAACTATTTAATATAGGAACTAAATACGATAGATATATCACATAGCGTAAAAAATAATGCAAACATTATCCTGTAATTACAATTTGAATATACACTCACATCCATTTAAATACCCTTAAACGCAGACATCCTCCAACGCTTACACGCTATGCACATATTTATCTATACTACTACTAATTTCCCTTATCCGCACCGAATGGTGCATTGGGCACTGCATCGGTACATCGGCACATTTTAAAAAAAAATCATATTATTATATATCAGTGTTTACTGAAAGCCTTCCGAAAAACTGTGATACGCTGATTTGTAAAATATTTTTATAAATGTGGGAATTTTGGACCATTTACGTTTTATTTTGCAAGACTTGTTTATATCTATCTGTCAATATGACGAGCGTTTTGACAAGTCAATATGTTACAATACAGATAGTATGTACAATGTATATTTTTCTTATTTAACACTTCATGTAATGTTGGTTATTTTACACAGTTTTCTTAACAGGTACAATAAAAAGACAAAAAAATGTTTACGAAAACCTTAAATTAGGAGAAGTATTTTGGTATTCTAATTTTTTTTGTTTCCCTGTTCGTGGAACGGCCCAAGTGTAGTTTTTAGCGGCAGTAAAAATATAACGAAACCACAAAAGTGGCCGAATCATTAAGTGCTTCCACTTGTATGAGAAAAATAATAATTCCGTGCGTAAAATGGCGGCGTAAAGCGTAGAAATAAAAGCAGAAAATATCGGCCAAGTTTGCCTCAGACCGCGTCACCCTGGGGACATAATATACATGGCACATTGCGAAACCTTTTCAAAGTTTACACATACAAAAGGCATAAGAGTCACGCGCACATACCTTTGATCACTCGCGAATTCGACTGCTTAGTATAAATATACACGACACACCAGCACGTGCCCTAGGGCCAGTTCCCGCGCATCCTCCCATGTCAGGTCCACGTCCCGCAGCTCTGACGTAGGTAAACTGCTGATAGATTGTCAACAGTGGACGTCCAGGACGCCGAGAACCTGATGCCTTGTAAAATAGGAAAGCATGGTTAAGGCTTTTCGGTAGGCATATGTAGTATATGACCTAGCCAGCCGAAACGCCTTCGCCGGATGACAGTGGATGCCAAGGATTGCTGCGTCCGTTGCCTCACCTCTGTGGTCCTTACTGCGGAAGTCAAACCACCGCGCACATAATATTCTTCTAAGACTATTCTTAAAACTCCTGCTATTTTGGACCCTGGTTAGGTGTCATGATTCGTAGCCATAGAGGAGAACAGGTGTGATGCAGACGTCAAGGCGGCTTTTTGTTTAACAACATCCTAAACTGTTATATAGTATTTCGTAAAATGTTAAATAAATGTGTAATGTTATTTAAAAAAAAAAGTTTAAAAATTATTTAAAAATGTCAAAAAACGCAATCCACAAAAAAACAAATTGACTAAGCTCAATATAAATATGTAGGTACAAAGGTATATAATTTAAATAAT
>JAGVSP010007431.1:0-17880 GCA_022494985.1 Micrasema minimum
CAGGAATACAAAAAGTCACTTGAGTCAGTAAAGATGGTGCATCTATCATGCCATTTAGCAATAATTTAAATATGAAAATGGAATCAATGTTAGATCTACGCTTAGACTAGAGATTCTCAACGTTGACTCCATATCTTCATAGGTGTAATCATCTTTCTCCAGACCGATCATCCATGCTACTTTTCTGAGTAGGCGGTGTTGCACCGATTCAATATGGTTGATACGGCCTACATAGGAAGGAGACCAGATTACAGAAGCATACTACAAGAGAAGACGAACAAGTGAGCAGTAAAGAGTTTTTAGTTTAAGAAGATTAGAATTTTTTTTTGATGTTCTGTTAATGAAACCTAGTAGTTTTAAAGATTTATTTATTAAGTTATCTATATGTTCATCGAAGCTAAGTTTATAGCCCAAAACAACTCCAAGGTCCTATATGGACGTAACTATATCTAAAATATTATTTTCTATTGTATGGTTAAAAACGATTGGTTTTTTAGTTCTAAAAAAATTCATTATTTTACATTTTTTACAAAAACAAGTTACAAATTTAAAGGTATAATTTTTGTCTAAACTTATCCCTCATCACTAAATAAATTTGTTATGGTTCTGTTGAGTACGATCTGGCAGCACCGGACGGATTGGTCGTGAGGACGAAACATTTTGTTCAACCTATAATCAACCATCGACAATAGCATAGATATTGTACGATCTATAAAATTTATCTTCTTTGTAACGTCAACGTCAAAATTCTGTCAAAAAAGTATACATACATACGTCAAGTTACACTTTTAGCAACGACGATAAAACACAAAGAAATTTTAGCATAATATAATAGTCTTCTGATATCGGATACAAATCACGAAAATATCAATGTGATGGGATACTCTAAACCGCTCTAAACAAATTAAATCACCATGGCTGGTACATACTATTTTGTCATTGTTGGTCATCTCGACAACCCAATATTTGAAATGGAATTTCCTCCTGCTAATAAGGAAATAAAGGTATGCAAATTTACACGGTTTTAAAGGCAGTGCACATTTTATATAGTTTAATCTAAAATACATGAAAAATGCTTCAAACGACCTAATTCAAAATACCATTTTTTCGGAAATTCTCATTAGAAGCAAGTAAACACCATCGTATTTGTTCATATCAATTTCTTTTTATTTTTTATAGGAAATTATGTACCTTTCTGTCTAAAATAAAATAGATACTAAACTATGCATAATGTAATTTTTTCAGTATTTTATGATGATATATCATTACAACCTTTTTTTAAATTAGGTCGTTTTCGTCCTGAAGCTGCGATATGAGGCGCAGTTCGTGTCCTTCACTTGTTTTTCAGTTCAGTTGCGCCTTCTGGAATTTGTCACCATTCCTTCTATTATGTGATGTAGGAGACCTTGCCTTCGTGTAACAAAAAATTTTCTTTGTGTATCATGCATAAAATACAATCATTGTGTAAAAATGTATTCTGAAAAATTGTTGCCTTTATTATTATTTTTTTCTTTCAGAAAGAAGACCATAGACACTTGAATCAGTTTTGTGGCTCATGCTGCATTGGATCTCGTAGATGAGCACATGTGGAAAGTGAACACCATGTATCTTAAATCTGTGGACAAGTTTAACCAGTGGTTTGTGTCTGCATTTGTCACTGCTAGTCATATGCGCTTCATCATGGTGCACGATATGAAGAATGAAGATGGTATCAAGAACTTCTTCAACGATATGTACGAAGCGTACATCAAATACTCTCTAAACCCTTTCTACAAAGAGAACTCTCTCATCAAATCAGCAACATTCGAAAAGAAATCACAGATGTTTGGGAAGAAATATTTAACGTGATAAATGTTTCTAAATGAAATATTACTTAGGTTTATGAATTTAAAGCACTGTATAAAATCATTGCTATGGATCACTTTTAAAATTAAAATTACATTATTGTTTTAAGTATAATATGTGTAATGTATTCAATTAATTTTAAAAAAACAATAATGATTTAACTTCTTTAATCCTATACTATTATTATTGTTTACTATTATTATTTTCAATGTGTTGTAGGTAAATTGGTTTTATGAAAGCTATATAATAAAGTTTTAAAAATTCTTGCCGTGTTACCATAATTAGTTTCATCCAAGTCTCTGACAAAATGTCTATCAACAGAATTCTATGATCAACAGTCTCATTTATTTATTGAACTAACATCGTGTCACATTCTTTCTTGACTGATATTATTTAAGGCTTTTGTTCTCACCTTGTGCACACACCACATCTTAAAATCTAAATTACAGAGACATGATATATTATATCATATTATCGTCCCTTCAGTTCGTTTTTGGCCAAACAGACCATTTTTAGCATAATTGAGTTAAGTATACAGGAGCTCTTGGAAACCCTATATTTATAAAACGTTCACGTGTTGGACAAAATAACACATTGTTTTTATACCGGACGTTAAGTGTACATTTCATATAGATTTTTCCAACATCCACTGATAAATCATAGCATACGTATTTCTCCAACAGACCAAACAACCAATAGCAGCACAATGTGGGACTGGAAGATCTCTCTCAGTTGAAACATTCGTTTGCTATTGCTTGTGTGATTTTGCTATTTACGAAATTATTTTACTGTTTTTTTTGGAAGATTTCTCCGCATCTATTATTTTCATTCTACATGCAAAACTTCTAATAATGGTCTAGCGCGAACTCCAACTAAAGGAAAAACACGAAATAAAAAGACAGCCAAATAAGATAGAAGAGGTAAAAGCACATATCAACTCCTTTCCTAGAATTGAATTTCCTTATTGTAGAAGCACAATATTTGGACAGCTCATTTAATATTTACACACAATCTAACAGGTCATTGTAACAAAAACAAAACTGTATATAATTGTATTTGGAATGAATGCGTTAGCGGGAGGTCTGGCAATGATTTAGCATGTGCTTTAATTAAGATACTTGAGAAAGTTGTTTGAGATTTACCTCATCTGAAGAAATTCGTTTTATGGTCTGATAGTTGCGTCTCCCATAACCGAAACTCCTTTACCCCCTTGATAATTTTTTTTGTAGTCTCCTGTTCAACCCCATATATTAGAAATAATAGAGCAGAAGTGGATGCCGTGCATAGCCTCATTGAAAGGCATATTCGCAATTTGGAGATTTATAGTCCGTTAACTCTTATGCAAGCTCTCAGTAAATTACAGTCAAACTATTAAAATGAAGTTTATGCAGATGCAAACCATTTTTTTACAGTGCAATACAGTAAAGTGCAGTAAAGTTTTGGTTTATAACCTACACTAAAGTTAAATTGTTAAAATACACAAAAAATAAATGTCACTCTTTATGCCAATAAAAACTTATTACTTTTTGTACATTTAATGGTTTTATTTATTTTGTTTATCCGTGTCCAATCCCTTCATTTTGCTCCTTTCAAAAAACAATGGCCCGCCTAACAACGGTGACCAAAAGTCCAACCAAGTCGTAATCTCGTATCTACATGTTACTATGTAAAAACGGTCTGGCTGCCTCCGTATCGTAATGGCTGAGACCTTGGACAGCTGGACTCACGACATGAAGGTTCCGAGTTCGATTCCCAGTGAGGACACAAAAATTAAATGTGATTTTTCTCAAGCCTGGGTGTTTGTGATGTTGTTCTCTTCTGGTATTGGGCCTCCTGGCCTGTTGAGGCGGTTAACATTAAAAATAAAAATAAACTCTTTTGCGGCCTCATTTAGTAAGCGCCGCTATCTTGGTCCCATGTTATAAGTAAAGGGCAAAACACCGCTTGAGTACGCCCTGTAACCAAAAACTTGATAGTGTTTTTTTTTATATAAAATTTGGGCTATTGAATTAGGTTACATTACATTACATTCTACGACTGGGTAGGTACAATAATTTTCTTTATTGTTATGACGACAGGCGATTGTTTATGGATGATCTATTTCTGTGTTGATCTTGATCTATGTCTTGTGTGGTCTTGTCCTTGTCTATGGCATGTATCGAAATCGGAAAGAGTCTTGTGAAAAACCTAGTGGAAAATAGTTTTCCTAAATTGAAAATTTGTTTCCGAAATTATTTATTTCATTTTAAGTTTATGTTAATTACATTAAGGTGTACTTAATCACAGGTAAATATTGAGCAGTTGTATATAAAATCACGAGAAATGTCAGAAATATTCATGCATCTGTCAAAAATTATTTTACATGACGTCAATTTTACATTGAATATTTTCATAATTAGTGGCGCTAATATTATAAAATGTAATGTTAAATTTCATCCACATGTTTCGTCGTGTACGCAACTTTGAATTATTGTATTATTTCCAATAAATAGGCCTTACTTTAAGCGTGAATGTCATTTCATTTCGGCAGACATCGCCGCTTTGTTATGCTTGTATTTGTTGATAGTTTTTAGATATCGTCAGGAGTAACAATGGCGCAGACGATCGTCACTAGCACATCAGAGAGGAGTATCCATGAAATGCTGAAGGATACTCCGGCTCTTAATGAGTCAAGTGGATCCGTGACTTCAGGAACAGAAGCGAAATATCTGACTCATTCCCAAAGCATGCCCTTTCCAGCCCCTAGTGGTATGTAAACGCGAAAATTTTATTACAAAAAATAAATGTTGTTTTCGGTCCCGTATAAAGTGGAAATATATAAAAATATAATTTTTTAAATATTTAATTTTGATTGTTTTGTTTTGTAAATTGAATCAGGACCTCATTCTATTCATTACTCCAAAAAGCGAACAATCTTGACTGCTCTAATAAATATTAATCAGTCTATCTATTAATTTACAACCTTCACACTGCTGAAGTTGAACTCAACATATTTATCTAAGTACATAAGTACGTAGTAAGTTATATGTATTTTTAATGAGTTCTCTATATTATAGCAGTAGGTTATTAATTCATAATAGTGTCATACATAGTAGATATTGCTTATTTAGGTCGTCATCTCCGCATACAAAACTATCATACATTATGTTTTTGTTATGATTCCCTGTTATACTCATTAACGATTAGTAATTTAGATTTACTTTTAAATATCTTGGGCAAAGACAAAATAGATAACTGTATTATATTCAATTGTATCAATGTCTGTATAAAGGTACTTGGATTTGATGTATAATAAATAAATGATTTGGAATTGTGTCCTCTTTACAGTAATGATTAAAATTAGTAGTCGGTGCAATTTCTATTTCTGCCTAGATCATACTTTATGCAATTATTTTTATTATTCAGGTTAACTTATAACTACGCATTAAATGCCAATTCACTGTGGCTTTTAAGCCCGTTTACTCTTTAAAAATAAAATAAAAAATGGTTACGACTAGATTTTATATCACAGATGTTTCGGATTCGATTCTCAGTAAGATCACAAAAATGAAAATTGTTCTCATGTCTATGTATTCTGTGACGTTACTCCCCTTGTAATTAAAAAATATTAATTTATGATACATAAAAGTATTGTAGTATTTATATAGTGTTTCATGTTCTTACAGCGATCAATGGAGAGAATTATTAATTCAAACGGCATTATCGACTTCTTATTCGATAAAAAAAAAAATTATGGAAGATATTTATTTATTGTATGTGAACTTTGTAGGTTGTACATCACCTACACAAAATGGTGGAGCCAGTGCCCTTCTGAAAAGTGGAGCGTCGAGAATGGATTCCTTGAAGACATGGAGCATCTCCACGTATAAATGTACCAAGCAACTTATGTATGAGAAATTGGGGAAATCGTCCAGAACTATTGACGCAGGTAATGTCCGAGACCGGAGAAATAATATTATTATGGATAATTTATATAGCGCCGTTTTCGTATAAATATACCTCAAGGGCGCTTTAAATATTTAATTTAATGGCTCGGGAAATTTAAAGTGAGTGAAAACTCAATTTCTGAGTAGAAAATACCATTATCAAAATTAATCAAAAGATTTTGAGAACATGTAGGCCTTAAGTTTCTTTTGAAACATCAATTCTCTCTCACAGTTGCGCACTTCTGGTGGGAGAGCATTCCAAGCCACAGGGCCCGCAACCGCAAAAGCGCGTTCTCCAAATTGTGTGCGCTGATTACGGATCGGTACTAAAACCCTGCCTATAGCTGTAGATGTAGCTGATCGAAGTGTGAGACGTCTTTCAGCTAGTTTATCTAGAATGCGAAGCTCTTTTCAATACTCTGGAGTGGCATCATGCATGGCTTTGTACATTAGCCAACAGAGTTTGTTTTCTACCCTTTGTGAAAAGCGCAGCCAGTGCAGTTTCTTTAGCAGTGGAGTGATGTGGTCGAACTTAGAAATTCCGAAAATAAGTCTAACTGCAGCGTTCAATTGGTATTCATACAAACCTTTGGCTAAATTTTACTCAGTAATATTTGAGTAGTAAAAAAAAACTGCAAGGCTTTAATATATTTGCCATAACAGTTTCCTTGGCGGCATAAAATATCAATGTCTCGATAAATGACACCCTTTTAACACGATTTGGCTCTATTTTTTTTAATGAAATAATGAGTTTAAATTGATTTTTTTATTACAATTCAAAAGATTTTGAGAAATGCAGACTTAAAATGTTTATTCACTCACCCGCCAATTTGCAGTGAACCTGTAGTAATGTAGTTCTATGAATGTAAACATTAAAAATATTCTCTAGAAATTCATGGTGCCGTTTCCTAAAGATATCGGAAAACTTAAAGTTATAGAAATTATTTTATTAAACTTGGCTCTGGCTGTAAACACAGTAGAACCGCGGTAACCTGATAAAAGTTTTATCCAATTTGTCACACTATAAAGTGCTGACTCCGAATCTTGTAGTCCGAAATATTTCAAAGAGAAGTACCCTGTAATCTGAAAAATTATCATAATGGTGATATACTGTATTAATATTGGAAAACTTAAAGTTATAGAAATTATTTTATTAAACTTGGCTCTGGCTGTAAACACAGTAGAACCGCGGTAACCTGATAAAAGTTTTATCCAATTTGTCACACTATAAAGTGCTGACTCCGAATCTTGTAGTCCGAAATATTTCAAAGAGAAGTACCTTGTAATCCGAAAAATTATCATAATGGTGATATACTATATGTAATGCATCCAACATCTCCCACATCTATGTACGTACATAAGTGGCATGTCTCGTTACAAGGGCGTGCTGAGCGTCTACTGTATATTACGTTAATATTATGTATGGAATATTTGTAGATTTGGAGTCACAGATTGAGCACTTAAGAGATACACAACGGAAGTACGCTAATATTCTGCGGTTATCTCGAGCGCTGACAAGTCACTTTTACCATGTTGTGCAAACTCAGGTATGTGTCTATGGTTTATTTTTATGTGCACAAAATTCTTTAAGAAAAACAGAAAACAATGTTGCAATAGAATTTATTTTAAAGCCTATTTAAAAAGTATTTATATATTTAAAATATGATTTCTGTTCAAATCAAATAATTCCGAGTTAGAAACATTCTTCAGTCACTACTTTTTACCTAAAATATATTTCTAATATCCATATTTTTCTTTACAAGATGTTATGTAATTGATTACAACATTATTTCAGCACGCGTTGGGCGAAGCCTTCTCAGACTTGGCCCAGAAGTCTCCTGAGCTGCAGGAAGAGTTCCTCTATAACTCGGAGACACAGAGAAACCTCACTCGGAATGGAGAGACGCTCCTCGGAGCCCTGAACTTCTTCACCTCGTCAGTAAACACCCTCTGCCATAAAACTATAGAAGACACGTTACTCACTATTCGACAGTACGAGGCTGCAAGGTATGTAGATACATTGCATTTGCAAAAAAAATAACATTTAAAAAGTTTTAATTGAACAATTTTTTCTGAAATGTATTGCGACCACAGTTTTACTACCTGTGAAATCTATGGTTTTAGGCTCACTGAACTAAAACTATAGATTCCACAGTTAACATAACTTTTATGAAATTTATGTTAGAAGCACTCACTTTGTAGTTATTCATTATAAACTATTAAATGAAAAAACTTTGTTTTTAACTACTTTTATTAATCTAACTCCCGACCGGTGTGTCTTTATCAAGGGAGCATAAACTATTAAAATTATACAACTTAGAAATTTTTTTAATAAAAAAGTCTTTAAATAATAATTGCACATTAATAAATAATCAAATAAATAATATTTCCCACAGTCCACTTCTTTACTTAAAGATACCTAATCCATAAAAAAAGTCATAAATTACCCACCCATCCATTCATCTCTCAGCCTGAAATGGACAATAGATCTGACCATTGAACATAATATGAACTGACACAACTTCATTATCCAATTTCATTCATTCTTGTACCCTTGATAAAGAGACACGTGTTGCCTCGAAACCGGTCGGAGTTAGGTTAATAAAAAGTAGTTAAAAACAAAGTTTTTTCATTTAAATACTTTAACATAACTTTTGTTTGTACAAAAAATAAATATCATTT
Organism: Micrasema minimum; assembly: GCA_022494985.1. NCBI lineage: Eukaryota > Metazoa > Arthropoda > Insecta > Trichoptera > Brachycentridae > Micrasema > Micrasema minimum. Next base: position 8,454 of record JAGVSP010007431.1, read on the forward strand.
TACTATTCCAATCTACTCCTAATAGTGCATAAAATATACCGGTTTTTTTACATTATTATAAGAATAAAATGACAGGCTTGCTCTGCTCGGATACTGCTCCTTGATAACTTATGAAATTAAATTTTTTATTTATGAAAATAAATTTTTTTATGTACATATATATGTTTTAATGTAAACAAAAAATTTCTTTTGAAATGAAAAAATAAAAAAACTTAAATATCAATATCGAAGGCTTAGTATGAAAACCTCGCATGGCACAAAATATTTTTTTTAACAGCTGTTTAATATTAGGTCCTTACATATGAAATTGGCGTTTTGTATGGGAGAAACATAAAGTTGATTTTTTTAAAATATTAAATATTTATTTAATCAAAGTATGTACCATTGCTATCTATGCACTTTTGCCATCTCATAGGTAGTTCATCGATCCCTTTACTAAAAAAACCATTCGGACGGGAATCAATAAAATCTTTGAAGTCGGTTTGGACTGCCCCATCGGAGTTGATTTTTTTCCCTTGCCAGAAGTTATCCCAATTTCGAAAAAAATAGTAATCTGTTGGGGCAAGGTCCGGAGAGTACGATGGATGTCTTAGACATTCCAATTGAAGCTCTTCTAATTTGGTAGCCGTCTGTTGTGCAGTGTGTGTGATCTAGCTGATTGTTGATTTGCTTCACTCAATTCGTGAGGTACCCACCTTTCAAGCTTTTTCACCTTCCCAATTTGCTTCAAGTGGATTAAAACAGTTTTATCACTAACACCGCAGCCTGCAGCTAACTCGGACGTGGTTTGCGATGGATCCGCTTCCACAATAGCCTTCAATTCTTCATTATCAACTTTGGTCTCCGGCCGTCCACGGGGCTTGTTCTGCAGGTCGAAATTTCCAGAACGAAAACGTTGGAACCAAAAACGCACTGTGTTTTCTTTTGCGGCACCGTCGCCATACACATCATTAATCCTTCGAGCCGTTTCTCAGCACTGGTGCCACGGTGGAACTCGTACTCGTAAATAACGCGATATTTCAAGTTTTCCATTTTGTAAACTGAGTGACGGAAATAAAAAAAACAATTGAGGAAAAAACAAATTTATTATAATTTTCGAAACACAAATACTTTAGTAAATAGCTGTATAAATTTGAATTTGGAATTCCTAACCAAAGAGAAGATATTTGAGATCAAAGTTGCCAGTACGGCAAAACGCCAATTTCATATGTAAGGACCTAATATAATATTTGTGGTTTTCTATCTAAAAACACCGAAATTTCATTTTTGAAAAAAATTCGAGGTTTTCATACTAAACCATCGATATTGTTTACACTTATTCAGAAACCGAACATGGATAAGCTTATGCCTTACTAGAATGTGTTAACCACTATAAAATGGTCATACATACAACTTATTAAAAGTAGCGGTTCCTTTTTTTCTATAATTTGTTTCTTTAAATGTCTTGAATTTGTGTAAAGTGATTTTCAACCTTTTTCAGGATTGAGTACGATGCGTACAGATGTGATCTGGAGTCAGCAAGTCTAAGTGGTGCATCTACCACTACTCCAAATAGTGATAATGTGGATGAAATAAAGAAGCAGTATGAAACTCACCGCCAGAATTATGAAAAGTTGAAACAGGATGTCTCTGTAAAACTGAAGTTTTTGGATGAAAATCGGGTAAATAGTTACACATTTCTAAAATCTCACAAAAACTTTTTATGTGTATTTAGTTATAAATTACCTGTTAATTTATTGAAACTGTAAACACTGTAGCTGTTCTCTGACAAATTCTTTGAAATTAAAGATAAATTTAAGGACCGCAGTATTGTTTTTCAAAATCAATGTTTTTTTATTTTGTTTGTACATTTTTATTGTTGTTTATATTGTTGAAAGCGTCAAAAGTGATGGTTTCAGAAAATGGTGAAATCCGAAGTTATGTTATCTTCGTTTAGTACTAAAAACATCTAAGCTTACTTATTTTTTCTTAAAAAACAGTAAATTTTAGCCGCAGAAAAAGGTTCTACATACTTTTTTTCAGTCATTCATATCAAGTCATCCGCAACCATTTCAAAAAAGGAACTGTAGATCTTTCATCAAATGTTTACTATGGGCGTTTAAATAATATACTTCGCCGTTGCGATTATTACTGTGGGCGTTATTCTTATCCTAAAGAAATAATTACTCGCTGTATATACACTAGGGTGTCCCTTATTTTTCAACTTGAGAATTATTTAAAAAAATTGAGGCCTCGTCGGCACGAGTTAAAATTATTGTACACATGAAATTTCGTATCTAAATAGGCCAAAGTAATTGTAAAAGAGATAGAGGGTATGCGTTTTCAAAATCGAAAAAAAAATTTTTTTGGTCATATGCTATATTTTGTTTTCACCCTACTAGGTGTCCCTTATTTTTCAACTTGATTATTATTCAATGCATAGGGCCCACTTTCTTTTGTATTGCTATAAAACACTTGTTCAGAAAAATTTCAGTTCATTTTGAGTACACAGTAACCCGTGCCGACTTGCATCGGAACATGTTCATACAACATGAAGGGAATTTTCTTAAATTTAGAAAAACTTTGAGGCCTCGTCGGCACGAGTTGAAATCATTGTACACATATGAAATGGTAGATAAAAAAAATTTTGGTCATATAGGGACACCTAATATACACACTTTTTAACATAATCAAAATTAAATTCAAAAAATTAAATTAATTAAATTATTAGGGTTAAAATGTTAGTAGATTAACTTAGTATTTTTTAAATTCCAGATAAAAGTGATGCATAAGCAACTTCTCCTCTTCCACAATGCAGTGTCGGCCTACTTCAGCGGAAACGGGGCCGCTCTGGAGGCGACTTTAAAGCAGTTCAACATCAAAGTCAAGGCTCCCAACACCATCCAGGGCTCCTGGCTGGAGCAGCCATAGTGCTAGGCCCCCGGGGTGCGGGACCGCGCGTGGGGTAGCTAGTAATCTCGTAATGGAATTGTTCATTTGGAGGCTATACTCATTTGTAATCGGAAACTCTGCGAATCTACATACAGCCATGTCTTAATTAGAGTGCTTGGTTTTATACTGAATGGATTTCAGCATCATTATTATTATGCCATACAGTAAAACCAATCATACAATTCTGTACATAGAGAACAGATGCTAATAGCATAGGCCCTCTAGGTACAGTTAAGCTGAACTATTTGTGGTTTGGGCTTGGGCAAAAAATATCGGTGCTGTGTAGTTTTTGATACGAGAAAAGCAATGATAAAAATATTGATACTTTTGTAATGTAATTTTTTTAATACATATTATTTGGTGCATTTTTTTTCAATTAAACATAATGATTATGTCATAACAGTATTGCTATAAATATGCTTTAAAATTGCATATGTATTTTTTATTTAAAAAAAATTGTGTTATCAGATAAAAATTTAATATTGATGAGACCATATTTCTCTTTCATTTAGCCCAAGTAATTTTTGTTTTGTTGCATTAAAAATTATGGAACATTACATAAGAATAAAGACAAAAACGACTCTTTGTAGCATTCCTTGATTTGATCATCGCTTGTGTTGACTATATGCTCTTTTAAAACTCACTTTAATCTTCACATTGCTGTATGTAAAGTCTCAAAACTGTGTTTAATATCCAAGATTACGATTTGAAGTATTTTTTTATTTGATTATAATGTTCGCTTATCAAAATATTATAATTTTTCAATTTGTAAATGACCAACCACCATTTTCGTGTTTACAAATTTTAGATTTTGAATGGTTAATCTTCAGTTTTGCCTTATGCACAAGAGAATTGATAATGAAAAAAATCATTCTCTGAAATGTATTCAACTATATTAAAATTAACATGAGTTTCTGACAATAAATTTTGTATGGTTCGGCCTTTATAAATACAGTTACCTTATCAAATAATTGCCTATTTGTTATAAATATATTTACATTATATAGGTACAATCATAACCCATTCCTCTCTGAATCTAGTTTATTTTGTTTTTTTGTATTCCAAAAACAATTTTCGCGTGAAATATGAAGTATGAAGAAAATCATTATTTAACCACCTTATGACTGACTTTTGAGTATTATTTTTAATATCAAAACTCTCGAAACATAGGGATTTTTCCACTTAAAAAAAATGTGTAACCAAAGATTTTTTTTTAAAAAAGTTTAATTTATGTTGATTTTGTTACTGCCACAGTTTAGTTGTTATTTAGAAAAGACTAGAAAATTTTCATTATGTATTATTATTCTATAGGACTTGAATCAGTAAAGTAATGTACTGTGATAAAAAATCATCCGTACTCATCTGAGATATAAAATTGACACATAATTCAGAAATAAAATATATCCTTTAGAAATAGCTATTTCCCTGAATATCAACTAACTTAATATATTCTTACACACATGTCCATTTTATATGATATAAATATTTATTTAGAAAATAATTTTTTCATTTGCTTTTTACTAGCTTTTATCTGTACATACGTAATTGGAATTTCATGCCACACTTTTTTATAGTGAAAAATTACTTGGTGTAAAAAAATAAAAAAAAATCTGCAATAGTTTGTTGTTTCCCAAAAACTTGTAATTGAATCAATAATGATAAAACAACGTTTTGAGTGTGTCCAAATACTTCTAGACAAAAACTGGATTTCACCCATTACATTCTCAATGGATGACAGAGTTTTCACATGTGAAGTGTTGCACCATTTCACTGTATATATACAAATTCTGATAATTGGCAGGTATGGGTATCAAATACTAGGCGAAATGGGAAATGTTGTAATACATCAATCCCCAGCCTATCCAAATGACAGGTCATAAGCCCTGTAAACGCCTAGATATACATATTCCCATCAAAATTTTTCATCTCTGTCGAGATGTCAATCGTAAATAAATAATTTAAAAGCTTCAATTTGTTATTCATTTACCAGATTTTTGTGAGCATTTTAAGCATAAATTTAGATAATATGGACCAATGTGAAGTAGTATGGGCATATGTACTAGAAACAAAAATGTTTCAAAATTACAATTTATTTACCGTAGTGTTTTTGATAATCTTGTTTTTTTGTATCGAAGATATAATCATGTAAATACTAGAACACAAGTAATATGTATCGGTTTGCATTCCAAGTTTTTATTTTAGTATTTAATATTAATATGTCCACTTTTGTTACTTAGTTTGGTGTTAAAATCAAGTTCATGCTTTAGGTATACATAAATTGCAATGCAAACAATGAAAGTATTATGGTTTAGGTATACATAAATTGCAATGCAAACATGAAAGTATTATGGTTTAGGTATACATAAATTGCAATGCGAAACATGAAAGTATTTATGGTTTAGGTATACATAAATTGCAATGCAAACATGAAAGTATTATGGTTTAGGTATACATAAATTGCAATGCAAACATGAAAGTATTATGGTTTAGGTATACATAAATTGCAATGTAAACATGAAAGTATTATGGTTTAGGTATACATAAATTGCAATGCAAACATGAAAGTATTATGGTTTAGGTATACATAAATTGCAATGTAAACATGAAAGTATTATGGTTTAGGTATACATATAAATTGCAATGCGAACATGAAAGTATTATGGTTTAGGTATACATAAATTGCAATGCAAACATAAATTATGCAAACAAGAAAGCAGGTATACAAATTGCATGCAAACAGTATTATGGTTTTTATAAAATGTTAAACATGGGTTATGGTTTAGAAAATTTGGGTGTTAAAAAAAATATGTAGTTTGGCGTGTAATCTCTATTTAACCTGTCTCTAATGCTATGACATGCTTTTTTAGGAAGTTTTTTTTAAATTATATAAATAAAAACACTTTGATTTTTTGTCCACTGAGTTTATTTTTTAACACGACAAGTTTCGGACACGCGGTACTGTCCATCTACAGGTGTATTTTAAAACTCAAAGTATTTTATTTACAAAAAATCAAAAGTTTTTTTTATATATATAATTCAATATGTTATTCCACAATGTTAACGCCGATTCAATGAATAATATAAGTTTTTTAAAAAAAATAAATTATAATCATTTTATTATTTGCTCGTGTGTACATGTTTTTTTTTTACAAAATGCAACATTTTGTTGGCAATTCACTCCTATTTTTAAAAATAATTATAATCTTCAGTTGGCGATTTAGTTTGCAATAAAATTTTATGTAGAAAAATATTTTGCGTATTTTAAATTACTTAAATGGAATTTTAAAACTATCGCTATCTGTAATTTATTGATCTCATGTAACATTAGGTTTATTATATTTGGTTCCAAAAATTTAAAAAAATATATATTGAAATCATTATTATTGTGGTGGCATTATCAGTTTGATAACAAGGCACCCTAACAATTATTTAATTAAATTCTGAATACAATTCAATGGAGTCATAATTTAATTTGTACCTATACTTTTTTTAGCTGTCATTTAAGTCAAGCATCTTTACAGATAAAAACTCTGTGTATATTTTTTATGGTTAATGGGGGACGATAAGACAATTATAACAGCATTTTCAAAATAATACATGCAACAAAATTTTACAATGTATTTAAATTTAAGTATGCCTTTTTATTGTAAATTTTTGGAAGTGAAAGTTGCAATATATTTTTAGGGTTTATTCGTCTTATTTACTATTTTTTCTGTCCCAATCAATTGTCACTTGTATTTTATATTGTTTCATTCTAAAATACTTTTTAAATTTATTATTTATTTAAATATTTCACTTAATTTTTTATATAGATTTGGAAGAGGGGCTTCTATCGATTGATATTGCAATAATTTTGTTTAAAACAAAATTAAATTAGATTTCTATGTATTGTATTATCTAGTCAAACTTGAAATTTTCCGAGAATAAATTATTAGGTTTTTACTAAAACATGAAACTTTACTTTTTGACTTAAAGCGTACCAAATTAAATAATATAAATGTGGTACAAAACAAGACTTTCTGAGATAATCAATGGACAATGGCTTGTTTATTAACAACAAAAAAGGTTTCTAGATAGGTTTATTCTTATTTTTTATATCAAATACCTAAATGTTCAGATCTTTTTGTGTGTTAAAAAGATTTCCCTTATCACAAAATTAACCAATAAGTGTGCGCAAAATATGGATTTTAATGTTCCTTAATTTATTATAAAATCTTTGTGTTTTGTGTTTTATACCTATTGAAATATTGATAAATACGAAACGTCGGAGAAGACAAAAAGCGTAACACGGGTAATCCCCAAAAAAACAAAGCAAATAGAATTGATAAATACTTTGTTTGATTTTCATACAAATTATATTGATTACTACGCAATGTACATATTTATAGTGTTTCCAATAAATTTATTTATCGTCATCCTTATAATATTATGTACGCTAAATATTTAAACTAAAATGCATTTTATTTATATTTATTTATATTGGGTTTTAAAGCGATCATCTATGTCATACGCTTTTAGCACATGTTTTGTGAAATGCTTTCTTCACAATAAATTGATTGTAATAATTGCTGTTTTATTTATTTGCGAGTTCCGTTCATACAACTCATTAAACAAAGTTGAAAACGTTATAATTTCCTTCTTTTTCCAGCTTATTGAACGAGAAATTTTGTCTATTTTCGATTTACCACAAAAAACTGGGGGCCGCAGAGTTTTTTTCCCACACAGTTCTTGTCGGAATGCGAAAATTGAGTATGGAGTAAAATTAGTGTGATGTTTGAGCAAATATTTTGCATAAAAAAATGTTTTTGGTAGAAAAAAAAGCACTCAATAGCGCGATACTGAGCCACCACATAAACGTCGGAATACATAAATAAAAAATAAAGTACAGCTGTAAAAAAAAAACAATTTTATTTATAATACTGCAATAGATGCAGGCTGAATCCATTTTTTATACAGTAAAAAGCTTTTTTTAAAAAAAATTTTATTCCTATTATAAAAGTATACAACATTTACATAAATCTTTCAAAAATAATACACTTAGACAAGATCAATATACAGGTCCGTCGTCTAAATTTTCATCTTCATCTTCAAAGCCTTCTCCATTATCAAAATAGTTATCTACATAATCAGTTCCATCGTCCATCTCCTCATCAGGATCTTCCAAATCTTCCTTCTCCGAGTCTCGCTCATCCTCATCTCCTGATGCATTCTTGTCTGTCATATTTACCGTTTCATCTTTGGTCACATCCTTTTCACTTAATTCTTTTTGCTCCAACTTTTTGAGCCTAAAATACAACATTTTGATTTATTAGAGTGCACTCAGGATTGTGCAAAGTAGAATTTTATCGGGGAGTCTAAATCTCTTTGTTATTTATTTGACCATGTGAAGCAAGTTAGCAGACATCAAAATAGCTATTAAATTATCAAAATAATCTGTCTATTCACAACTTTCTTCACATTGTTTTGGTCAAGCTAGGATAATACTATAATGATTTATGAAAGTTACATATGAGTCGTATAGTAACAAAGGCGGCAATGTAGGTCTAACTAATTTTTGGCAATTTAAAATTGATATGCCATTTCGCTACAGTAGTTATATATTATGTATGTTATTCAAGACCGGCACTTAGGTAAGGATTAGTCTTTAAACTCACGATCTTATCCTCTTAACAATCAATAATACCTACATCACAAGAAATGAATAAATTTATTTTGAGTATAAGGATATAATTTGTAACTTTAATGAAAGTATGCATACTTAGTTTCAATGTCTACAGCTTTGGGTAATTTTCTTTTCCTTGACTCCTTGTTTTGGTGACCTTTTCTCATCTGCGGAGGACGCAACTCACTCGGCATATGTGGCCAGAAGAACGTAGACTCCTTCACACCCTTACCTTCGTTAGAAAGTACCTAAAACACAAACAAACCAATATTAATAAAATTTACTTTACTGCAAGGTTTGGTGTTCTTTTATCAAGGTCCAGATTACCAACATATCTACATTGCAGTTGTGACGCATATAAGATGGTCAGAATTTCACAAATTGCCACCATATACCCGTCACAACTGTGATACATATAGATGTAGACAAGCTGGTAATCTGGGGCCCAGTTGCTCTATTCCGGATCTTTATCTGGAATTATTCTTTGAACTTAAATTAACTATTTTCCATGAAAATTGACATATTTTGATAAAATATTTACACTATTTGTACAGTCGGTAGATAATCAAACATATTGCAAGCAAAATTCCATACAAACATTAACATTTTTGTATAGAAAAGTATCGACTTTTCATACCACAAAACCTTATAAACGTGGCATGGAGAAAAAAGGCACAAGTGTCGATAGAGTAAAGATAATAATAATGTTTTATGTGTTATTAAGCCATGGCTGATTGCTTTTCTTGCCGACATAACAGCATTACAGTGTATTTTTCCATGTCTGGTTTGCTTGCTGTAGTTCAACCCAAGCATGTAGTTTTCGTTATTTAAAGT
>JAGVSP010007432.1:0-12883 GCA_022494985.1 Micrasema minimum
ATATTCAATTTATTTTATGAAAACAGACAAACTAACCCTGTTGACGAAAAAAAAAACCTGGTTTCTTTCAAGTTCAAACCAATTTAAATGTTTTTTTTTTGTGTTTTTCCTACGTAAATATTTTTGAAGGAAGCTATGTCATTAACGTTTTCTTTGGTTTTGTATAATTTTTACAAATATTTCAAGATTTTCAAACCCCTATACACCGTTGAAATCGTTCAAAGGTTTAAACAATTCTTTGATGTAGCAACACAACAAAGTAATTTTCATTAAATTTTATCATTTTATCGCCAGGACCCGGAGTCAGGCGAGCAAGGAGATGCTTTGAATATTATACTTTAAATATTGGGACTTAAGAAATTGGGACGAGTTTAACGAAGTTTTATTCAGATTATCTTTGTTAATTATGAAACAAAACACTTCTTATAAACCTTACAATTCTGTTACGTTATTCTGGAGTAGATATTAATTAAGTTTTATTTATACTTTGTTTAATCACAGTAAAAATAAAATTGAAAATCCCTATGAAGGTAAATAAGTGGGTAAAAATCAGCAACATGTTTCCGACAGGAATAAAAGCAAGATCACAGAACTGATACTAAAACGTTTATGTCTATAGAACGGATATTAAAAATATTTTTACCAAAGAATTAAAGTTAATTACCTAATAAAATAAATATATATTTTAGCTAGGTGTATGAAAAATGGAAAACATTGTGAAGAAAAGCTTAAACCAAATAGTATATAAATACGTTTATAAAATTATGCAATTAATTTGTTTATAAAACGTATGTGAACAAAAACAGTTTAAATATCTTTTTGACCAGTAATTTTTCTCAGTTTTGGTACTATTATTTACAACAAGGGTACATTTTTCTAAAATAAGTTAATAACCTCATCAAAATGACAGAAAAAAGAATATACCCCCCCCCCCCCCCCCCCCCCCCCCCCCCCCCCCCCCCCCCCCCCCCCCCCCCCCCCCCCCCCCCCCCCCCCCCCCCCCCCCCCCCCCCCCCCCCCCCCCCCCCCCCCCCCCCCCCCCCCCCCCCCCCCCCCCCCCCCCCCCCCCCCCCCCCCCCCCCCCCCCCCCCCCCCCCCCCCCCCCCCCCCCCCCCCCCCCCCCCCCCCCCCCCCCCCCCCCCCCCCCCCCCCCCCCCCCCCCCCCCCCAACAGAATGTTTACTAAATGTATTTACTAAATTATTGAAAATACAGGCTCCACGGTTATCTGATTGGGTGTATAAATTAAGAATCCCTTCTGGGGAATTTTGAGTTGGGCTGTGTATTGTTTGGCACAATATTGCTTACCTGAAGCGTAATGTATGTTTATCAGTGTAAAAGGTATAGCGGTGTATAAAATAAACGTTCTTGTTAGCAATATACTGTTATTTTCCAAATTGTAAAGGTACCTACATCTCCTGAGCAGTGAGCAGCTACCCGGGACGATAATAATGTAAGATTAGCCCAGAACCTCATTTCCATTTCAGTTTTCCCAATACCTTGTTTAAGACCCAACCAAACCCTACAAACACATTATTTCTACTTCAAGAGAGAAATCAGGGATAGGGTTTTTTATTTTTACATAATTATTTAGTTGTAGTTTCTTTAAAAAAAATAATCGGACCTGAAACTTCATGAACATTCTTAACCGCCTTTTATGCCGAGCACTTATTTGAGACAGTAATAATTATTTACCCTTTTAAATATTATACTTTGAAAATTCATAATATAGAAGGCTCAAGAGCATAAAATATTAGGTGCAATGTCGAAAGAGTCAAGTTCGTTATCTTTAGTTAGACAGCATTCGTTCTTTGCATAAGAACCTAACTTACTTACCTTATGAAGTGATATTTCACAAAGCAATCTAAATGTTTTAACAAGGTAGGCATATCGTTAAGGTGGTATTATTTGTTGAAGGTGCCCTGTAGACTGCCGATAAATATGTGTATAAAGAGTGAGAGAGTTACACGAGCTGGCGTTGATGGAGAGTAGAACCACCCTGGGTAACCCCTCGACAGGGGAACTAAGTTCATTAAAATCCTCTCGAGAAATTTTCGTATAAAAACGTTAATTCAACGCCTCGAAGGATTATTACCGTCACTATCTTTTATAGATTTTACAACTTCAGTGACGACAGAATCTTTATTAGACTACGTTGATTTTATGGAGTAAAACCGTTATTTTAAAAACATTTGAGCTTGAAAATACGTTATTGGAGCTTATAATAATGCAAAATCAGAAATTATACGAAGAAGAATTGTCAGCTAATATTATTTACCAAAATCATGAAATAAATTCTCTTACTGTAATTTGTTTACGATCGAACTTTTTTGAATGACTAAATTATCAATAAAAGTTTCATCATAAATAAATAATAAAACGAAATTGATTACGATAAAAGTGTTTCAAATATAGTAAAAGTTTTTACATTAAGAAACTATGAAACTATGCTAAGAACCAAATGTTCTACAGTAAAAAATTCACTATTAAAAGACTTATATACATTTTAGATTAAAAGTAAATAAATATAAACATAATTAAATAAGGCTAAAGTCGGAAATCAATCTAAGCTGGGACCTTAATAGGTTTTATTATGTTTTACGCATATAAATTGAATTGAAATCTAATGTGTAGAAAAAATGTTGAAATATGGTCAATATTAAGAATTACTAATTTCATCATATCGACTTTCTTAATATTTGTTTATTTTTTAATTGAGATTTTGTGTTATTGTGGTGCCAAACTTTAGATCAGTTATTAGTAAGTTTTGATTTAATATACCGAGCACACCTTCACATCTTACAGAATAACAACAAAATTTATTAACAGGAGTCTTGTATATTATTTAACTCCGTGCGTTTTTTACACGAATGTAAGATCTTACAATTTACTTTTATTGCTGTTATCAACGATTGTATACAAAACAATAGTAGATAAATTTAATACTAGAACACGAGTACGTATTCAATATAAAGGATGATAATGTTTTTGCTCGTATCAGTATCATTGCGTTAAATCACAGAGAGATATGAGTGGATAAACTTTTTATGTTGAAACTTTTTACGGTTAATGTTCTGGATTTATGAAGTCCATCCAACATAATACTTAGTTACGACATATTTATGTCGACTGTTCAACAAATGCCAGTAGATAGTAAGAAGTGAGAATTAATTACATACATTATTTCTATTGTAAGCTATCGTGTTATTGGATTTTAAAATTATTCACTTTATAAAAGAGCACGTAAATTGTTTCTAGGATACCTAGGACTAGCTCTCAAGCGTAAGAATGATCATCTTGCCTTCATGTAATAAATTACAAAGTTACACTTCATTTGGTATATCAATGCACCATTGCACTTTATGCACCATTGGGTGTGGTGGATGAGATAATGCAGTAGTATAAAAATTGCATTTTTTATACTTTGTGGGTTATAATATTACATAATTCAAATTTCCAAGTATTAATAATTCTTAATTATCAAAAACTCTTCATATTTAGCCCTCAATCAAAAAATCTCGTTTGCAAGTAGGTACCTTGTACAGTTTTTTTTAAACAACTCAAAATGTTTTATTTTATTCATTTATTTATATTTTATTGTTGTACACACAGTGTTATGTTTAGTACGATTAACAGAATTTTCAAATTAAGGGGAAACGATTCGAAACGATCCGAAACAGGGTTAGGCTTTTTGGGTTTTTAATGTGTAATTACTTATATTTCTAAGATAAAAAAATGTTTTTTGCTACTCACCATAATGATGTTTCCTGTGATTAAAAATCTTTCTCTTAAATACTATAATTAAGTCACAAAAAAAATCACGAATTTTATGAAAAACTCTCGAATAGCGTTGTGGCGTTTGAGCTGGCGTTTCTTAATTAGTGACGCCTCATTTCTAAAAGAATACCAGTTTATTAAAAATATAATAATTCATCCTGTAATCAAAAGTAATGGCAAAAAACAATTTAGTTTTTCCGCAATACGTTGTCAAACAGACGCTATTTTTTCTGAAGATTTTTTCATACAAATTACTATTGTAAGATTTTGTTTGAATCAGTAGCCGATTCAACATTCAAAAGTCATTCGCCATTCGGCTTTCGGACGGGGAGGTCACGTCGTCCGTTCGTCCTAAAATTCGTCCAATTCACACTTCGTATATGTACACAAACACTCCAGGTGTTTAAACCATTGGTGATAAAATCAAGTATTTTCATGTTATATTTTATTTGATATAGAACAACAAATTTAATGTTTTTATATTATTCTGTGTCAGTTTTTTCCTTCTTCGAGCTACAAGAATCATAATATGCTATAACAACTTTCCCTTATCCGCACCCAAAGGTGCATCGATACACCAAGTACAGTGTATATTGATCATTTTATTACATGAAAGTAGGATGATCAGTCTTACGCATCAGTCCCAGTCCAAGGTATCGCACATGAAATATTAATATGAAAATAACATGTAAATAAATATTTCATCTTGACGGGAATCGAGCCCGCGACCTCATGCACGGTAGCCAAATGCGCTACCACTATGTTACGAGGCGGACATGGGGAGCATATGGACTCGCACAATTCCCGAAAGATATATATTCTATTTGTAGAATGCCGAATTACTTTTCATTTTTTTTTTATTTAAAAATTATCATCACCATTACATAATTTCTTCCCATGTAGAGCATATGGGTTTTTTAAATTCCGAAATGGCGGGTGCACTTTTTTTTCATAAAATAATGTAAGGTATCGTTTTAAGGGTTTTTAAGGGTCCTGATTTCGAATCATGCGTTTATTTTTTATTCCAAGATGGCGGACGCAATTTTTATTTCATACAATGATGTCGCGTATCGTTTAAAGGGTTTTTATGGGCTCTGATTTCGAATAGAGCGTTTATTTTTGAATCCAAGATGGCGGATGTAACTTTTTTTCATAAAATGATGTGGGGTATCGTTTAAAGGGTTTTTAAGGGCCCTGATTACGAATCTAGCGTTAATTTTTAAATCCAAGATGGCGGACGCCACATTTTTTCGAAAAATGATGCGAGATATCGTTTAAAGGGTTTTTAAAGGCCCTGATTACGAATCTGGCGTTTATTTATAAATCTAACATGGCGGACGCCACTTTTTTTAAAAAATGATGTGGGGTATCGTATAAAAGGTTTTTGAGGGCCCTGATTACGAATCTAGCGTTTATTTTTAAATCCAAGATGGCGTACGCCATTTAAAAAAAAAAAATGATGTCACGTATCGTGTAAAGGGTTTTCCGGGGCCCTGATTTTGAATACAGCGTTTATTTTCAGATTCAAGATGGCGGACACAATTTTTTTTTTCATAAAATGATGTTGGGTATCGTTTTAATGGTTTTTTGGGCTCTGATTTCAAATTAAGCGTTTATTATTTAATCCAAGATGGCGGACGTACCTTTTTTTCATAAAATGATGTTGGGTATCGTTTAAATGGTTCTCGGGGGCTCTGATTTCGAATTTAGCGTTTATTTTCAGATCCAAGATGGCTGAAGTACCTTTTTTTCATAAAATGATGATGAGTATCATTTTAAGGTAACGAGCTATGGACAAAAACGGAATACGAGGAAATATAAAAATACTTCTACAAGACTATCTACACAATAGAAAAATGAAAGTAAATATGAACAAAACCCTGAGTGACGAGAAGACTCTAGAAACCGGAGTCGCCCAAGGGTTAATTCTCGGACCAAATGAGAATTTAATTTATACCAAATATATTATTGTAAAAATGTGTGTGGCAGGTCCGACGCATGAATAGAATTTTACTATTTGATGAAAAAAAAGGCGCGTCCGTCATGTTGAATTTCAAATATAAACTCTATATTCGAAATCAGGTCGCCCGTAACCCCTTTAAACGATACCAATATTCATTTTATGAAAAAGGTGTGACCGCGATCTTGAATCTCAAAATAAACTCTAAATTTGAAATCAGGAAGCCCATACGCCCTAAAAACGACACCCATCTTCATTTTGTGAAAAAAAGGTGCGTCCGCCATCTTGGTTTTTAAAATAACCTCTAAATTCGAATTCAGAACGCTCGTTACCATTAAAAACGATATCCAACATCATTTTATGAAAAAAAGTTGCGTCCGCCATCTTGGATTTCAAAATAAACGCTAAATTCGAAATCAAGACCCTTAAAAACCAATAAAACGATACCCAACTTTTATTTTATGAAAAAAAGGGTGCGCCCGCCATTTCGGCATTTAAAAAATCCATATGCTTTACATGGGAAGCAATTATGTAATGATGGTGATGATCATTAAATTTAAAAAAAAATTAAAAGTCAATCGGCAATATACAAATAAAATAAATATTTTTCGGTAAATTGTACGAGTCCATATGATCCATATGTTCGCCTCGTAGCACAGTGGTAGCGCATATTGCTACCGTGTATGAGGTCGCCGGTTTGATTCCCTGTAGATGGTCAAGATGAAATATTAGTTATTTACATGTCATTTTCATATTAATATTTCATGTGCGATACCTTGGACTGGTACTGAAGCGCAAGACTGATCATCCTACCTTCATGTAATAAAATGATCAATATACACTGTACTGGTGTATCGATGCACCGTTGGGTGCGGATAAGGGAAAGTAGTAGTAGCAAATGCTCCAAATTTCAAACAAAGATTCTTTTAGCTCGAAGAAGAAATACTTCTAGGTAGGCTACCTAATAATATAAATTCCAAACGAATTATAAGGTAGGTACTTTTCTTTAACTTATTCACTGTCTGTTAATTATTTTATTCGATAGCCATAAAAATTATAACAGAGTACTATCTGTAAACAAACATGGCGTACCAAATATTCACGCCGAAATGTCACTAAATTATCTGAAATACGCAAATATTACACAAATTATAAAATTGATATAATGATGCAGGAACCTTCCCAGGAGTGAATAAACACTCCTGGGAAGGTTCCTGCATCATTATCTGGAACAACTTATGGAACAACTTATGGCAATCGGGATTAACGGTTTACAAATGCATAGGGGACAAACAAACTTACATTCATTTATATATATATTTATATATTAGGTCCTTACATATGAAATTGGCGTTTTGCCGTACTGGCAACTTTGATCTCAAATATCTTCTCTTTGGTTAGGAATCCCAAATTCAAATTTATACAGCTATTTACTCAAGTATTTGTGTTTTGAAAATTATAATTCATTTGTTTTTTCCTCAATTGTTTTTTTTCTTTGCGTCACTCAGTTTACAAAATGGAAAACTTGAAATATCGCGTTATTTACGAGTACGAGTTCCACCGTGGCACCAGTGCTGCAGAAACGGCTCGAAGGATTAATGATGTGTATGGCGACGGTGCCGCAAAAGAAAACACAGTGCGTTTTTGGTTCCAACGTTTTCGTTCTGGAAATTTCGACCTGCAGAACAAGCCCCGTGGACGGCCGGAGACCAAAGTTGATAATGAAGAATTGAAGGCTACTGTGGAAGCGGATCCATCGCAAACCACGTCCGAGTTAGCTGCAGGCTGCGGTGTTAGTAATAAAACTGTTTTAATCCACTTAAGCAAATTGGGAAGGTGAAAAAGCTTGAATTAGGTCCTTACATATGAAATTGGCGTTTTGTATGGGAGGAACATAAAGTTGATTTAAAAAAAATATAATATTACAAATTGGAAGAGCTTCAATTGGAATGTCTAAGACATCCACCGTACTCTCCGGACCTTGCCCCAACAGATCACTATTTTTTTCGAAATTTGGATAACTCTTGCAAGGGAAAAAATTCAACTCCGATGGGGCAGTCCAAACCGACTTCAAAGATTTTATTGATTCCCGTACGAATGGTTATTTAGTAAAGGGATCGATGTACTACCTATGAGATGGCAAAAGTGCATAGATAGCAATGGTACACACTTTGATTAAATAAATATATTTTTAAAAAATTAACTTTATGTTCCTCCCATACAAAACGCCAAATTCATATGTAAGGACCTAATAGATAGAAGATAAATAGTATGAGCATTTTTCATACATACATTGATTTTTTTAACTTTTAATATAAATAAATTTAGTTAGTACGTTAGTGTAAAATTATTTTGTAAGAAATAAATCATACATAAGGGGATAGACCAATGTTACACAGATAGTAAAAGATATTTTTATCGTGTCTGAGATGTAAACTAATATTTACAAAAAATTAGAGTTACACCACTGTTATGGTGACACGTTTATAAGACACATATCTAATTGTATATAAAATTTTATTGGAATCGATGGAGAGATGTTTTTTACAAAGGAACGAATAGATAAATATGACGGAATCATAAGGAATCGGTTTTGGCTACTGAACCCTAAAAATTTGAATTTACGTACTCCTAAAAAACACAAAAATGAAATTCCTGTACATTTAATTAAAAAAGTCGCATCTGTCACCACGAATTTCAAAGGGAAATTCTTAGAGTAAAAACAAAAACAACACAAATATTATGATGAAAATAATACGTAACAATTTTTTGAAGATAACTTGTCGTAAATTTGTGTTTATTCGTGTGTCGCGCGTCGTGTTGTTTCGACCCCTGAAACTGAGAGTGTGTGCGTGTACACCGTTTGCAAATGTATGTGTAGCGGAAAATACCGAAATTCGAGCACCGAGCATTTGTACTAAGAACCTTAAGGAACATATAGAACATAACACCAATTACGTGGACAACACAATGTACAATACAAATTTCTAAAGACGTGAAGTGGTTGAGTTATGTCATGTGTATGTGTGTTGTTGAATGTGTGTGGAGTGTGGTGTATATGTAACAATTAAAAAAAAGGTTTTTAATTCAAGATGGCCAAAACATGAACTTAGATTCTCGCTTCTATTTCATAATATCAATATAAATACTTAGTTCACCACAAGTAATAGCCGGTTAACTGCCATGAAACGAGTTAATTAAGGAGGTTGTGTAAAAGCCGTTAATTTATCGCGTGAGAAACAAGGGTTGAGGGAAAGAAATCCTCCAGGAAAAGGGGTATTTCGAAAATTGGTCACCAGACACCATGCCACGAAAATTACATAGGCATAAAGCATGGATTCTGAAAGCAAAAATCTTTACCCCATCTGTGTTCCGTATTTTTTCATTTTATGAGAGGTCTAAAAAAAATCATTCGAATAAAATAAAGAAATTTATTCCACTTTCTGTATTTAATTTGATTTCCGATCCCGATACTAATAATTATTTGTTTGTGATGGATGAATGTAAATATGGAATATTTATGGCGGAAATATAAAAAAAAAACAAACCCATTTCTTTAATTGCTGATGCGAGAACTGTTCAGTTACGTCTATTTCTATAGTTTGTAAGTTAATCTTCTTTAAATGAAAATTCATGTGCCAGGAATCGGAAGAGGAAGGTAATATAATTGTGCAGTGAAAATAATTTATGAAAGAAGATAAAGTCTGTTTTCTCCAAAAGCATATTCTAGGATGCATTAAATTCAGAATACTTATACATATATATACCCAGACAATCTATCGTATACGTTTTCTCTACGAGGCAATGCTCTCATATAATGAATTAGACTATTAAATTAGAAACGAAATAGTATAATGTTATTTTAGAAAATGGCTGGCATGTTAGGCAAAACACATATAATTTAGATCTGGTTTAATATGGCTGAGCAAGTATCGTAATTTTTCATATCCCCCACCATTACAAAGAGCATGGAACAATACATTATTTTTTGCTTAAGAAAACGCAGAACAATGGACAGTTTTTTTTATGTTAGCGTTTTATATCGCGGGATACTACGGAAAATTGTAGAGCATGCTTTATTACTGGGAAAGAAAGGTACTATGTACAATTCAGACAAATATAAAATTAAAGGTGAATGTTGATGTTTGTGTTCTAAGTATACTTAGGTTCTATAAGATTTAATCCCACAATATATTTTACTAGTCGTAATGACATGGACTTCTCGTTAAAATGGAACATAATATCTTTTAGTGCATTTGAAAAAAAAATAGATGTTCTGGTCCAAAAAACAAGTTTATTACACTTTTTCCATATAAATTTGACAAAACCTAGTGCAAAAATATAAAGACATGAAAAAATGAGACGTAGATTGACTAAAAAAAGGATAAATTGGTCAATTATGATAATCCTGGAACCGTTCCAGTGGAACGTACATGGTTAAGAAGAAAAACAATTTTGCTAAGCAGTATTTGAGTAGCACCGATGATAATATGTAACTATGTATGAATCTTTCTAATCTGCCTTTCAAATTTTGAAAGACACAGAACAAATTAATACGATGTAAGAAGTTATGTAGGCGTTGCTATGAAAAAAGTTAATTATTCCTATCTGACATCGCGCTAACGTTGAAGGCAGAACTAGATTTGATGAATGGGGGAGCGAAGCACAAAATGTGCTAACAAATATCTCACAGGCCGTCACGAGACATGATGACTGAGTGTCTTTCTCTGAGTTTACGAAATTCCATATATATATAATATCTCAGGAATTGAGGCACCTCCATTTGTTTTCCATTTCTAGAAACCCCAAACACCTCGCACTC
This sequence comes from Micrasema minimum, assembly GCA_022494985.1. Classification (NCBI taxonomy): domain Eukaryota; kingdom Metazoa; phylum Arthropoda; class Insecta; order Trichoptera; family Brachycentridae; genus Micrasema; species Micrasema minimum. The sequence goes on from JAGVSP010007432.1 coordinate 10,559, forward strand.
ACACATAAAGAGCATCCCCAATATCATGCCCTAATCATAAACGTAGGTACTAGTAAATTATTACTCAAACGTGATAGTTTCACATATTATACATGCTACAAACACAAACACGTGTTATAAATGAGAAGTTTTCGCATAGCTGTTCAGGCGGATTTAGTAATTTTTGCTTAAAAATCGTAAAAGTAATATTGCATTAATATTCATATTTCTTAATTAAGAATCGAGATTTTTAATATCCTTATGTTGAAAAACGGTACTGTACGTATGAAATGAGCTTTACGCTACCTATCCGAAAAAAAACTCCACGTAATCACTGAAAGTACAGAATCACAATAAAAATGAGTTTGAAAAAACAATCGGTTGGAAATATAAGCATTTGAGAGCGATGTCATAGCCTCATTGTGCTCAACTCCTAAACAGATTTTGCTATTAGAACACCTTATACGCCGTGAAATTTGTCGGACGGAAAAAGGAATTAAGTATAAACACTAGGTACATTATATTATGTACATAATATATGAATTCACTATCACTGTATGTGACGTATGTAGGTATATTGTGATTACTGTATACGAGTATTGCTTCGAAGCATCTTAGTTAAAAGTTTTCACATAGAAACAAAGAGGGTAAGGCGGAGTAAATTGTACATAAAATAAGAGATGTCAAGCGCCCCACACACAACAAAACCCTTATCTCGCTTCATGACTTAAGTTACTTCCATTGTGTTGCATGTTTAAGGGCTCTTGACAAGAATTTCGGTTATCAATGCAGAATCCAATAGTGACGAACTTCGCTAAATGATTTGGCATTGAAGATTTCTTTAATTTTCAGTAGTAACGATGGTTGTTTATTTTATAGGCGATTAATTAATATGTGAACTATAAAATATTAAGTAATCGATGATTATGATTAATAATTTAGTTTAACAGTCACGCATCTAATACACGTGACGGGAAATTCACAAAATTTGCATTTGAATGAAATTTATACATACGAGTATAGCCCCCTTTTCTTTCTTGGAAGTTCTCTGGAATCACGGGTGAAAATTTCACTTCACTAATCGCGATTTAATCACTTCAAATGAAATAAGCTGTATAAACAACGTCAAAGAAAAATTTGCACGTAATGGATTAACTTTGAAGGGTTTATAGCACTCTCCTGTTTGTGAAGGATTACGACACGAACAATTATATGCAAGCGGGGGGCGGAAAAAGAGAAAAAAAGGTTGACAACCTAAAACAAATAAATAAAATGTAAAACTATGTAATTTTAAGGGACGCGGCCTTGTTTTAGGTTGCTTTTCCTAGTCTAGTTTAATGGCTTATGGCTTAATAGTTCAGCAGTGCACTTTGCTAAAAAGTATTTGACCTAAATCCCTGGCGATGGACGCCATTACATTACTGTAAGCCAAACCATATCTATAAAGGAGAAACCACGTGACTGGGAACATGTAGGTATGTAAATAGAAAGTATGGCAACATAATGTTTTAGTTACATTTACGACAAGGTAATCACTTTCTAGGCATAGAAAGAATCGTTTTCAGTAGGTACTCTTGTTATTGTGTTTCTGTAGGTACTACTTGTACTTGTTGCTCGAAATGACATAAAAAATCGAATTTTGAATTGTTTTTCATGTCGTTTATAATAAAATCCTTTAGGGATATTTAAGTGCGCTTGGGTCTTATGCTAATGAAGGCATTTGAAAAAAAAAATTACTTCATGGTGTTTCGAGATACTTTTGTGATATTATTTGATATTTTGCCAGGAAATATACAAAGTGAGCGTCCTTTGAATACAGAAGAGGAAAAATATGGAAAAAGGGTTCATGTACTTTGACTTATATACTTTATCGGATTTTATTGAACGAAAAATTTTCAAAGGATTTTGATGTACTACATTATGTAGATACACAAATAACAGTATATATAATGTAAATTTATCTTTTTATAATGGTTTATTGTGTGGAACATTTCGCATCATTATGTCACTTCAATCGGTATTTGATAACATGGATGGCGATTCAATACACGAAGGTGTTTGTTGACATTTAAAATTTCCCTGCTTTATATTATTCGATGTAAATTTATATCGTACTGGATTTAATTTTTTAAAGTAATATCCGTCGTTAAAACCGAATAATCCACATTTAGCCGGTTTTACTAAACGATCAAATTTACCGATTATACGGTGATACCGAATTATCGATAGTAGTTGAATAAATCAATAGTTTTAATAATGAAATAATTCGATTATCATTATTTATTATACGCATCACTAAATAAGCCGACATTTCCATGCTAAAACATACTCTCTTATTGATTGCAG
>JAGVSP010007434.1:0-17309 GCA_022494985.1 Micrasema minimum
AACAAATGCGTCTTAAGTTTCTTTCAAACATCATTTCACTCTTACAGTTTCGCAATTCAGGTGGGAGAGCATTCCAAGCCATGGGCCCCGAAACCGCAAAAACGCGCTCCCCAAATCCGCACCCAATAGACAAAATATCGTCATCCTGGATGACCAGGATGTGGATGTCTTAAATTGTTAATGTTTTGTAAAACAAAGTTTTCGTTTTTTTTTTCATATTTTACTTAGAAATTGTTTTTTGTAGTGTTAGCTTATTATTTATTTATTTAAAACTTCATGTACAATTACATAGCAAAAGTACAAGGGCGGGCTTATTGCTTTTAAGCAATATCTTCCAACCAACCCTATTATTGTTAGTGTCAGAAGACAGGTAGTGACAAAAGTTATACACGTAACGGTAGTTACAAACGTAATCCCCGATTTTCTCCGTGGAATTTAGCATTAGAGCAATTTTTTTTTACACAAATGATCAGAAGCATGTTTTTTTTTAATTTAGGCTAGGCTAGGCTAGGCTAATAATAAGGGTAGATAATTTTTTTAAATTCATACATTCTTCTGGTTAATATCTAAAATGTATGAAAAAGATTTGAATCTAGGGACTACTATTGTATGGAGGAATGACCGCTTGTTATATGAACACACTTTTTAAGATTTAATTATTGTAAAATTTAATTTAGATTAAAATGAAAATCTATAAAATACCTTTTTAACTTGTTGTTAAAAACTGATCTCTTTGAAACTGGTTTACCTGAGAGGCTATCTACTAAGACTGGTGTTATCTTGGCTGTGCAAGATTAAAAATGATTGCATACCCATACATCCCCCTCCCTGGAGCCCCCTCACCACCTGTACTACCGCCCCTCCAGCACAGAGTACTTCCATTACCTACAAAGTAAGAATCCACGTGGAATCTCAAAGGAGATAACACAACAAAGATTTTCCACAAGAATGGAATGCTTTATAATCTTATACGAAAGACTTCTTTAGGAATCTTCAGGTATTAATTATTCAGCGATGCGTGATATTCGTAGAATGAGAGTTTTTCGGTTATTAAAATTGTTTAATAACGAATATAATAATAAATTAGTACTCTGACTTCATGGATATTATGTATGTAGTGCTTAAACGAAAAAACAAGTTGTTATTCGTTTTTTCATAACTATGAAAATATTCAATAACAATTTGATGTATTAATTTTTATTTTCCATAGTTTCTAAAATAAATTTAATTTTTTTCCAGTTTATATTAAATATGTTTTTGTTGGTAAGTAGGTACATTTAAATACTTTTTTTATTTTCATGCTAAATTCTGTGCATTATTTTTCGTTTATAGATGAATTGATAAAAAAGTCAAACCAGCCTAAATTAAAATAATACTTTATGTACATTGAACCAAAAGTCAATAAAAACTAATTTCCTTGGGGTACAATTGAAATCAAATTGACTGCACTGTAGAAATCGTGTGTATCGTCCCTTGTTAATTAAATATAAATGCCTTTTGTGAGTACTTATTTTAAAATACATACTTGGGAAAGTCAAAATATTAATGAGAAAAAAAACATTTTTACTGAAAACCAAAAATATAATCTTCTTACAAAAATCTTGCTAACATAATACTGAAAAAATACTAATAAGTAAGGAATAACTGCATGACTAGTATTTTTTCTTACAAATTAATTTAAGTTCGCCATCAATCATCTTCGCCTTCGTAAATAACTTTTTCCTTATACTGTACTCGTATTAAGAACCAAAACAACTAAGTGAGTTGTACAAGGCTTCAAAATAAATTAATGCAATTAATTATCGGTAGGGCTTAACTTAAATATAGAGTGGGAACAGATGTCAGTCATTTCACTGAAACTCTAGCCACGGTCATGAAATGTAACATTAGTTAGTAAACCCTTGTTACTATTCCATACATTGTACGTAACAATCCCTGGGCGCGGCATCATAAAAACTGTCACAAAAAAAAGTCCTTACGTAATATGTACATTCAAGTAAAACTGACAGTTTATTTTACTCCTTAGTCGTTAATTAGTGCTAACTTGCTGTATTAAAAAATATACTCTTTTACTTTTACGCTCAAACAAAAACGGTAAGGTTCAGAAAGAGCTGGGAGTGCGGCTAGCGCAGCGGTGCGATTCTCTAAGGTTTTAGACACTTCTGCGCATACGAATTCAGTACAAAATCGTATGCGCAGTAGTTTAAAAAACACTTACAGAATCGAAGCGCTGGAGTAGCGGGCGCCGCATTCAACAGTATGAAAGCTGTCTGAAGAAGTGATGTTTTTTTTTTTTTTTTTTTTTAGTGTTCTTTATTAAGAAAATAAAACATAATATTAGAAAAACAAAAATAATGCCGTCCCGATAAACCGCAATTTTGCCGTTTGTCATCAGGAGCCATTAGCAAAAAAAATAAATTTATCATAGAAATACAACAAAAATAAAAAAAGTTTACAAAATATACATAAAGGAATAGAGATAATGCAATGGTGAATCAATATATATAAATTATGGTACATCAATATAAAAAAAGTTCTATCTTCCAACCAAACCCTTAGAATAGAAATAATTTTTATTTGCATTATTGCACGATTTAAGTTCAAAGGGCAACATATTAAATATTTTTGGGAATTAAGTATTCTAGAGTTCTCTGCCCGTACTTATTTTTTGTTTTGGGCACAATTAATCCCTCCATGGATGTGATTTACTCGGTTAAAACAAAATGCCACCTTCATAACGCCTGCATCACGCCTGTTCTCCTCTATTTTCTGCGAGTCATGTCACCTAATGTTTAGTCATGTTTGACATTTATTTGATTGTTATTTGCACACGCTGGCCCCCATTAATACGTTGATGGACATTATTACATTTGATGAAGATTATTAAATATTGTTTGATCAATATTTTAGGTAATTAGGTAAAGTACGCATCTTTCATACATAGATAATTTTAGAGTTATTTCTCTGTCATTAACTTAAATCAGGAGACAGGGATACTTGAATTACTTTCGACTTGCTAGTAACCCGCTACGCGAAACATTAAAAAAACGATGTTCTTTGCGACACGTTTCACTGTGTGAGAAAGTTGACGAAAGAAAGATTTGCAGAGTAAAAATGCCGAAATGGATGGATCGTAAGTGACGTAAACTTGTTATACTTTATGAATTATTAAGTTCTGTCACTACCATTGAATAATTATCTGGGACTCTAGTTGATCGTTAGCATTTCTCAAACTGTACTAGTATTAGCATTACCAGTGGTGGTATGTTGCTAGTAGACCATCACCGTCCTAAGGCCAGGTTAAACATTCTATAAATGTTACGCTCCAATTATACACTAGCGCAATATTTACCTATTAAAGCATTTTAAATATATTCTATCATTCCGTCTTTTATGAATGTAGTACTTAGTCCGCCATTGTGATATAAGTTTTTTAGGAAAAGACGGACGTTATTAATAAACAGGTAAACTGTGGAACATTAGGGAAGTCAATTTCCGGGCCGAAGAAAGGATGGTCATGTACAAGTACATAGTAAGTGTACAAGGGCGAGCTTATTGCTTCAAGCAACTCTATCTTCCAACCAAACCTTAGTTACTTTAGTGAGAATAATTTATTGTACCGAGTTTTTGTGGCGAGATAAAGCTTGAAATTACATTGCATTAGTTTCGTAGCGTTGCGGTCTAAGAATCGAGAGATCCCCGGTTCGAGTTCTCGCGTCCACCACGACTTGATTCTATTTTTCAATTAAAAGCCGCTTCTTAGGCTTCCTCAAGTTGTATTTATAAAACAACTTTTTTGTGTGTGCCCATCGTGTAGGACAAAAACTGGATTTCACACCCATTATCGGGCTATTAATTACTATGTACATTCAATTAGATGTAAAGTTATAAAGATTTACATTGCAGATTCAGTCTTAAGGCGATTAATTGTTAGGTGATTTGCTGGTTAAAAACAATTTTTAAACCTTAAAAAATCCCTTTTACGAAAAACGAAAACCCAAAAGTTAAAATTTAAAATGGGGGGGCCCAAAATTTTAGGCGGCTTCCAGTTAAGCGGGCGGCACAAAAGATAAAAAGGGGGTGGGGGGAAGAATTTGATTTTTTTTTATTTTGGTTAAAACAAAACCCAAACCTTAAACCCTCCAACCGTTCTTATTTTCCCCAACTTTTCATTAACAAAAATCAGATTTTAAATTTTTTTTTTAAAATGTCTTTAAAAATTTTTTTTTATTTGGGGGAAAAATGGTTTTCCCCCCTTGGGTTGGAAACAAAAGGTAAAACCCAAAAAAGCAAGCAAATTTCGGTAAAATTTTTGGGAAAATCTTTTCGGTAAAAACCCATTCTCGGGGCCCTCCGGGAGTTTTAAAAAAAAGAGTTTTTTAACCCGCGCTTTTTAAAACCATTTAACAAAATTCTTTATAAAAAAATTTTTAACCCCCTTTAAAAAAAGGGGTTTTTTTAAACCCGGGTTAAAATTCTTTTTTTCTTTTTGGGGTTTAAAACCTAGAATATGCACCGGGGGAAATAAAATTTAAAATTTTTTTCCCCAAAAATAACAAAAAATTATTTTTTTAAAAACCCCCAAAAAATTTTTTTTTTAAAAAAAAAAAAAATTATCCCCGTTTCCGGGAAAAAAAAAATTTTTAAGGGGAAACCAACAAAAAAATTATTAAAAAAAAAAAAAAAAAAATTTTAAAAAACCCCAAAACCCCCGGGAAAAGCCCCTTTTTTTTAAAAAAACCCCTGACCCCATTAACCCGCCCCCGGAAAATTTTCCCAAAAAACCAAAGGGGGAACCCCCAAGGCTTGAAAAAAAACCCCCCAAAAACCCCCTAAAAAATGGAACCCCGGGGAAAAATTTAAACTTGGGGTTTGGTTACTTTGGAAAAAATTTGGTTTTCCCCACTTTCCGTCTAAAAACTCCCCCCAATCCTGCCCCGTCTTCGCCAAAAATCTTTGTAATCCTTAAGGGCGTACATACTCTCATCATTTTCTCTTTCCTCGGTGCAGGTCCTTGGGACCCTCGAAAAAAAAATAAAACAAAAAATTCCTATGAAATTTTGTATTAGCCCTTTTCCCCAAAAAATAAATATTTTTCTTGGCGGGCCTGTAAAAAACCCAATGTCATTGTTTTTTCCAGTGTTTTCCCCCCATTTTTTCAAAGAAATAAATGTCAAAAAAATTTTAAAAATTTATTTTTAAAGGGTTGTAACTTTGGGTAAATTTCCGGGAGTCAGGTACTATAAGGAAAACCCTGCCCCGGAAATTCCCGTGGGGGTAACCTTTCCTGAAGTGGAAAACAACTGCCCCACCCCTTTTTTCGAACAGGTTTTATTTTTTTCTGTAAAAGGGGGGCAAAAGGGGTTGGCTATGCCAAAAATGGCCGCCGACAACCCGCTAGTTTTAAAAACGGGGTTGGGTAAATCAGGGCCCAAAACCAGGATTGCCGGTGAAGCGTAAGCAGTGATGGAGCCCGGTCCTAGGGAACCGTATGTTTTAACCACTTGTAGCATCAGACTATTCCGAACATAGCACCACGGCCGCATAATTAACTGTGTTTTTCTTCCAATCACTAGGGGCTTCTTACTTCCCTTCATTTTGTCGATTCGTTTTTGTCCCTTGAATATGAGTATTATCTTAATATTTATCCGTGTTAAGGAGGTTAAGAAATCGCTGGACGCGTATGGTTTGGATCGCGGCTGATAGCGAGAACCACGTGATCCTAGCATAACTTCACGACTTATAAGCTGCCTGGTTATTTTTTGTAACAACGTGCTGTTTGAAAGCGCACTATATTCATCGAGCAATCGAAGTCATTCTCTTCTCACGGAATCCTGTCGTAAGCTGCGAGACCGGTCGAGGCACGCCCCGGTATGCAATTGACCTCGGGGCATTCTCCGCGGGTTCCTAGAGCATGGAGGGCGTAGATTGCAAGGTATGGTAGTAGTGTGGTGTGCTGTGACATTTGTTCTATGGTGCCAATTTTAAGTGGTGTTTGGCTATATTTTTATTGTATATTACCCTCAACCTAGTGAGTATCATTCATGGCCAAATGTAATTCAGTTGACTAGATTGATGTTATAAATGTAAGTGGTATAGGTGTGAAAATGTAGCTTATAATTTAAACTTGGAATTTTCTCGGTTAGACGCTTGTTGTGAACTGTACACTGGTTGTATCATGATTATTGTTATTCTTTTCTATGGGTCATCTTAATTAGAAAACCTGCATATTGACAATGTCCTATTGGGCGTTTTACTTCTTCCCAGGTCCGCGTCCGTATGTCCTGACTATGCCATCCCCCCCCCCCCCCCCCCCACCCCCCCCCCCCCCCCCCCCCCCCCCCCCCCCCCCCCCCCCCCAGAGTCCCGTAAGTTTGGAATTGTGTTATCCTCTTGGTTTTAGTATTTCGATTACGTTTTGATATAATTCTTGTAATATTTATAATTAGTTCTTGACGGAGATTAATCTTGTCAACCTCTGAGCTAGTGGGTTGAAGCAGACGACGGGATATTCTGGATCAATATGGGAGGAACAGTAATCTTCTTCATCCACAAATGGCGCCCAAAATCGTGGGGGGACGTTTAAGCAACCTCATAGAGAATTCGCTATGTTGGCGCCCCTATTAGATATTTTTTTTAATTGAACACGGCGTCAGTGTGGCGAGCGTGGTAATATGGGGAAGTAGAGTTAATTGGGAGATAAGAGTAACCGGGAATATATGGGGAGGAAACTATTTTCCTATAATCCATTCGACTGTATTCTTTCTCGATGTAGTGGTGGTATTCCTTCTGCTTGTAGTCCGTCCTTCACCTTGTTCCATACCCTGACCTTATACGAACGTATTATGGTCCCAGTCGGTGCCAGTTCTACAAGGATAGCTGGAAGGAGGCGGAGCACGGACCGGCGTGACTGCGGAACCAGAGGCTAGAGGTAATTTTCAATGGAGGCTTAGGACATTTTTTTTATCAGGAAAATCTGGGACGTGAGTCAGGGGTATCTTTCCCAAATTTTTTTTTTGTTTTTTTTTTAAAACCCTGAAAAAACTTTTCTTTTATCGGGAAATTATTGGGGGTATTTTTTTTGTAAAATTTAGGGGGGAAAATTTTTGGGGTGCTAGCTACAAAGTTGTAAGCTTAACTTTGATACAAGCTGAGTGTACCTTTGGGTGAAAAATTTTTTTTTGAGCAAATTATTGTGGGGATTGGCTTTTCGGGGAAGACAGATGCCCTTGATTTTAAACTTTTTAAAAAACTTTTTTAATATTCTTAAAATTAATTGATAAACCCAGGGAAACTTATCTAAGTTAACCACTGGTGCATTTACCCCCAATTTAAAAATCCCACATTTTTTTTTGGGAAATTATAAAATCTTGTGGAAGTTAATTTTTTCTCTTGCGAAATAATGTTTTTTTTTACGAATAATTTTTTTTGGAGTGTTTTTGAAATTTTGGGAAGTGAATTTTGGGGTTCGATTCATTCTAATAATTTTTTTTTTTTGAATTTATTTGTAAACTTACATTTAGTGCATATTGTTTTAATCAAAATTGAGTTTAAGGGAATATACATAAATTCAAAAAAATTTTTTTTTAGTTTAAAAAAACTTTTTTTTAAAGGGGGAAATTATTATAATGGTTGATGGGGCCCTAAAACTTTTAAAATCATTTCAGTATAAAATCCGGTGCGCTTCTAATACATTTCGCGGGCCTTTTGAAAGTGCAAACGGGGAAGTTTCCCAAGACTCCCCCGGGCGTTCGGGCAGTTGGGGGAACGAAAAATTCGGGGAAATCGCGGTGAAAAGGGCCGTGATCGAAGCGACATTCCCGCCGCAAAAATTTGAAATCGGGTTTTGTACCGTTTTGTTTTTTTTTTTTGATTATTTTTCTTTTTGGAAGCTGATAAAAAATTTTTTTTTTAAAATTCATTTTTTTTCCATGTTGGCTTTTGTTCGGAATTTAATGGATTTTAAATTTCATTTGAGAAGTCGGGGGAAAGGGGTTGGTTATGGTATGGGATGCCAGTCACGGTTTTTTAGGTATCGGAGTGGGAAAGGCCTCCATAGGCTATACTTCCCGGTGTCTTACGAGGCCCACTCTGCCTTTCCTGATTCTTCCGCTTATATCGGAACCAAATTTTCACGTTAGAGGCAAGGTGTATGCAGTTCTTGGATTGCGCCGAAGGAGGCGGAATCATTTGTCTTTATATCCCTAGACTTGCTTGTTTGAAGGGCGTTGACAATAAGTGAATTTGTTGTTTTTAATGGTACCGAGCGTTCCGTACATGCTTTTTTCTTGTAAAACTTAGAGATTATGTGGAGTATTATCATGAGGTATTCCTGAGGGTTGGTTGTTTGCACTTATCGTGTTGCCCGGATCTTCTATACTGGTATTACCACAGAGGCTATGGTAATGGCCGTATCAGAGACTCATCTCGTTTACCAACAACTCTGTTATTCAAGCCTGACAGCTACGGAAGGGGAGTGCGATGCTGGAATCTGCATAATCCGGGTGTTGGAAGTTGTATTTAATTCCTAAATGTAACCGAAGACGCGTATCCTTGAGTGGAGCTAACTTTATAGCAGAGATCAGCTCGGCCGCACGAATCGTATGGCAGATTGCGGTGTAGAATAGATCTACCCTGGCGCGGCTGAAATTTCTTTTATCTACCATTGGGAACGATAGGAGTTTCTGTTGTACTATCGTTCATGATAATTTTGCCACCGTTTCGAGTGAGTGTTACCGGCTTGATAACGTTTCATGGGAATCAGGATATACCTCACTATGTCTAGCAGGCAGTGGATGAGTCGGCAGGGGGAGTTTTGAAGGATCAGGAGAGAGTAGTATCAGCCGGTGTAAGAAGTAAACTTAAATTGACTATTTTGATACTTGTAGTTATATAGTATGAGAAATGTAGTTGTAGGGATTGTAGAGGACCTATATTTGCTCCTTATAGGCAGAAAGTGCTTCATTTTGGATATCCACCAATGTAAGCGTGTTTGATCTTGTTTAAATTGTAAAAATTTCGGACACTCTTTTTAGTATTAAAAAAATAATTAAAAAAAGGGTTTGTAGGGTTTAAGGAAGTTTAGTAAGGGGGAAAAGTTAAAAATTTTAAAAATTGTCCTTTTCCCGTTTGGGTAAACCATAAAGGGCCCCAATTTAAAAAAAAATTTTTGAAAAGGTTTTTTCGGCAAGTTAAAAAAGGGAAGGGGGCTTAAACCGGGAATAGGGTTTTTGGAAAAGCCATTTAAATTTTGGGTAAAATTGGTTTTTTTTTTTTAAAAAAAAACCGTCATTTTTGGCCCCAAGAATTTTTATGCGGAAAAAATTAAATTTTTGGGGATCTTTTTGGTTTTTAATTTTTTAATTTTTTTATTAAATTTTTTAATTTTTAATTTTAAAGGAGGGGTTTTTTTGTTTTTTTAAAATTTTATTTAGTTTTAAATTCCCCCCGGGCCCAAATTTTTCCCCGATGCCCAGCGAAGAATACTCACATTAAACGGAAAAAAGGGGGAGAAAGCAAGCCGTATTTTAGGGGTCGAGAATTGGTTCTTGCCTATAAGTCGAAAAATGTGTCACTCATTGTACGATTTTCCTGGTAAATATCCTAAGCTTTTGATCAGATGATTTATCATTGGATGTTGGACTTTTGGATGAAGTTAATATGCTCCATAGTTTGGTATTATAGAAATGATGTGTGTTAAGTACCGGGTATTGCTAACACGGTATAAATCGTTGGTTGTTGTTCTGCTTTAATCTCTCCTGATTACGGAGTGCTGGTTGGTGGTGATGGGATTTGAAGCGCAGGGCAGCGTGTTCGCTAGCTGAAAACGCAAATTGTGTAAGGAGTTTGAAGATGTTTATCCTACACCGTTAGAAAGATGGGACAATTGGATCGCACTAAAAACAACTCCAGTAGGAGCATACAAGATCGACACCGACAAGGATCTTCCGATGAAAACCTATATACTACCCTCTGTCACCAGTAATGAGACAAAAGCAGGCTCTCAAAGCCCCAATTAGACGAAATGTTAGAATTAGGGGGTCTGGAGGCTCGAATCACTTGGAGTAATCCGTATTAATTAGTACCTAAAAAAGGAAAATTACGTGCGTTTTTGGGGTTTTAGATTCCGGGAAAAGTTAAATGAAGTAACGGTCAGGGTTTTTTAAACCAAATTAAACCTCTTTCAGCCCGATTTTGAAAAATTTTTAAACGAAGCAAAACTTTTTTCACTTCGATTACTTTTTCGAAGGCTTTTTTTGGAAAATTTTCCTTTTGGAGGAGCCCTTTTAAGGGGGGAAAACCGCTTTCCCGTGGGTGCCTCAGAGAGGACCTATAGTTAAAGGTAAAAAAACCTTTCGGTTTGAAAAATTCAAGCTCGGAGGCAAACCAAAAGGCTCGTAGACCGTTTATTCGGCCCAAATTTTTAAAAAAAAAAATTTTTTTAAAAAATGTGAAATTTTTTTTGTGGATGATTTGAAAAAAAATTTTTCGAAGATTTTAATCGAAACCTGCGATTTTTTCGAAAAAGCAAGAAAAGCGAAAGAAGTTTAATTTTTCCCATAAATTTAACTAAGTCGAAATTTTGCAAAACAGAATTGAAGTATTTGGGTTACATAGGGGAAAAAGCGAAAGGGTTAAGGACCGATCCGGAAAAGATTTGTGCGACGAGAAATTTTCCCCCGCCCAAAAGGGAAAGCTAGGGGGAGTTGCGTGGTTTCAAGGTTGACCAAAATATTATAGGAGGGTTCATTAGTAATTTTGCGGACTAAAGGGCCCCCTGACAAAAATTTAAAAACCCGAAAAAGAAAAGGAATTAGTAAAATTTTGGGTTTGGTTCCCGACCAGGCGGAAGGGGGGGTTTTTTTTTTTAAAATTCCCAAATCAAGGAGGCTATGATGACAGCACCTGTTTTTGGCCCTAGCCCTGATTTTTTTGTACCGGTTTTTTTTGAAAAACGGAAAGCGAGTGGAGTTGCAACGGATCAATTTCTAAAGGGCAAAAGAAAAACCGAAGAAAAATGAAAAGCATCCAGTTGCGTTCTATTCCAGAACTTTGTCGAAATGGTGGGGGGAAAAAATTAAATTCCCTTACCCGGGAAAGGGAGTTTTCTCGCGGTATTTGAATTTGGTGAGGGCCTTTTCGTTGTTTATAGAAGCCCCCTCATTTCAAAGATCGTTAAAAGATCCTCTAGTTAAAAATGGGGTTGTTTCAAATTCAGAATCCCACCCGGGGGGCGTTTAGGGGGAGATGGAGCAAGAAATTGAAAGCAATATTCATTGCATTGAACACCGCAAGGGAAAAAAATAAAAAAGCAAAAGGGCCCCGATGCGTTGTCCGGATTGAAATTGCAGCAGTTTTTAAAACTCCAGGACACGGGGGGATTTAGATTTTAAAAAAATTGGTTTGACAAAGGGTTTGTGCCCTTTCCCTTTAATTTATTCCCAAATTTTGCTTTAAAAAATTTAAAAAATTAAACGATATTTCAAACCGAAAAATCTTTTCAACAGGATCATGCTTTTGGGAAAAATAGTAAATGCCCCAAGATAAACGTGATCAAATAATTCACGAATCTCCAGTTTAACCAAAATTTTTGCCCATTTTGGGAATCTACAAAACCCTGAAGAAAATTCAATTATTTAAATTTTTGGGAAAAGACTTTTTTCCCGACGGTTTAAAAGTTTTTTAGGGGAATTGTGAAAATGTGCAAAGCCTTTTAAAACACAGCCGGGAACCCCTCCCTTTTGGGTTAATGAAGAAACCCCAAAAAAGGTCAAAAAACCCCATGGAAAAGGATTTTCCCTTTACCGGGAGGACCCCTTTTTCCCCGTTTTACTTGCCCAAAAAAATTTTTTAAAAATTTACATTAAATTTGATGTATTTTTTTAAAAATTTTTCTGGTTTTTTTTCCCCTAAAGAAGGGGACCACGGAAAATATTAAAAAACATTTTTGGGAAAAGAGAGGTAAAATTTTCTAAAAAATTTTCCAAAAAAAAAAGGTTTGTACCATGGGGGTAAAAATTCGAAAAGATAACGGGTCCCAGTTTGCGTCTAGGAAATTTAAAAAGGGTCTCATAGGGGAAAAACAGCATTCCCCAACCTTTCTCTATAAAAACCCCCGGGTTTAAAAAACTTCCCCGCCCAACACCGAAAAAGAAATCACAAAAAAGCCCGTCCCCGGGGAGTGGGTATGTCAGTTGATGGGATCATAAAAAATTGGGGGGAAAAAGGAATTTTGGCCGGGGTCCCAAAAAGTGGCCAAAAAAAGCGGGGTAAATTCCACGGTGAAATTGGCAAAGGGGTTGTAAACCCCCCTTTTTTTATATTCTTCGGCAAGAACAAAATTTTTAAAAGGGGGCGAATGCAGAAGAAAGGGCTTGTAAATTTTTTCAGGCGGGGGAAAAAATTTAAAATATTAGCCGCAAACCCCTTTTAGAGAAAATTGACAGAATTAAACTTTAAAGTTTTACAACAATACTATGAAATTTTTTCACGGCCCTATCAAAGGGGAAAGCACAAATACAATCTGGGAGGAAAGAAGTTAAAGGGACCAAAAAAAGGTCAGATAGTTTGGGGGGGAAATTTTCCGGGTATCGAAAACAGTCGAGTACTTTGCCGCAAATTTGGCCCCCCTAAAAATGTAAAATTAGAAAAAAGAAGGTAAATTTTCACCATTAGTATACCTTTAGAAGTTTGGCGGAAAGTTAGTAGGGAACAAACCCTGTTAGACATTTAGTTAAGAAAGTAGTGGTTTTTAAACAGTATAATAGGCAACTGTTTCTTTCTTTGTTTTTTGTTAAACTAACCCAAAAAGGTTTTTTTGTAATTTTTGGTTTTTTCGCATGGTTCGCGGGGTTGTTTTGGGGTTTTTCCCCCCCGTTTTTTTTGGGGTTTGGGTTCTTAAAAAATTAACTGGGCGCAAAGGAAATCCTCCCCCCGGGGAGAGGTTCAAAAAGGAAAAAAATTTTTTGTAAAAAATTCACATTTTTCAGGCAAAAATTTAAATTTTTTTTTTGGGGGTCAGTTTGGGGGAGAAAGCAAGCTATGAAAAAAAGGAAAGGGTGCAGACTGAAAATCCCCTTTTCCGGGGGTTTAGGCCGGGCGGGAAATCAAAGAAAAAAACCCGCCAGGGGGGTAAGAATTTAAATAAATAAAAAAAACTTTATTCCTTTTTATTATATGGGTTTGGGTTTTCGGGTTTAAAACAGTTATGACATTCCCAAAACGTTCCGGAAATCTCATGCTAGCAGTACTGATTGTTGAAAAAAAAATTTTTTTTGCTAAAAGTAAAAATTTTGAAAAAATTAAAAAATTAGCGGGCCCTCTATGTAACACGTAAGGAAAAAGAAAAGTGCAAAACTTGGTAAAATTTGGGAGGGGCGGGGAAGGGGGGGGAAATTTTTGAAAAAGTTTCCGCTGCTATGCAGGGTTCGAAAAAAAGCCCATTTTAACCCTTTTTGCTAGAGGCGAAACCCCAGGCAATACCATGGGTAATAAATTTTGCCAAAAGGGCATGTACGAGGGCCCAAGTTTACAGGGGTATCGCCTAAGTGGTTTACAGGTGTTGTGTTTTAGGGGAAATCAAGTCGATCAGCTTAGAAATCTTTCTTTTGGGCCCTGTGGTTTTGTAGGTTGGGTTTAAGTGAAATGGGGTTAAAGTCGGAGTGGAAAATTTAATAGGCATGTGTTGCCCTACCTGCAATTGTAAGTTGTTAAAAACCCGTGCGGTTTTGGTTTTTTTCCTTTCGAAGGGGGAAAGATGAACAAACCCAAGGGTGAGGAGAAGTTTTTCCCTTTAAAAAAAAACGATTCGAAAAAGTCAGCAGTGACGTTTTTTTTAGAAAAAATGGGGGTTTGTGGTAAAGTTGCGCGTATCGCAAATTTTGGGGTGCCCCAAAGTTTTCCCGCCCGCAGTTTGGGGAAAACTAAAATTTTTATGATTAAGCTTGAAAAATTAGCAAATTAAAGGGAATGTAGGAAATAGAATTTTTTAAGGAAAATTTTTCCCTTTATGATATTTTGAATTACCCATTACAGGGTTTTCTTTTGTGTTTTTGGGCCAAAAGGGTTTTGGCCAATTTGAAAGGCCCAAAACCCCTGGGTTGGGATAAAAAAAAAAAAAAACTTAAGATTATAAGTTAGAAATTGGCTCAGTCTCAACGAATTGTGAGAAGTAGGGGCTGGAAAATAACCACAGGACCTAAACCCTTTCATAAAATTTGAAATCCCTAACTGAAATGAACCTTTTTAAAAAACAAAAATTTCAGTATGGGGGAAATTTGGACACGAAAGCCATGGGAGGTTAAACTTGAAAACAATGTCAAAAACAAAAAAATTTATAAAAAAAAAAAACATCCTGGGAGTGTTTGTTTTTTGTAAAATATTTTCTTTTTTTCAAAGAAATTTTTCGTGTCACGTTTTTTGACGCTTGTTTTCCCCGTTTTTAAAGGGGATGCAAATAATTTTTCTCTTTTCAGATGTTTCCCCGGTTGTTTTAACTTTCGTATTGGGTATGACGGCAAGGTGGTTTTGGGTTTTGCTGGGTTGGGGGTTTGTTTCTGCAGGGTTAAATTAAAAGCACTTTCGAGCATTGGGTCAAAAGTTAAAAAGGGAAAAAAAGCCCCTTTAAAAAATCTTTTTTTTTTTTTTTTTTTTTTTTTTCAACTGAGGGAAATGTTTGTAACGGGGTTTTAAATTTCCGAGTCGGGGACTAGGTTTCCTGCCCCCGGGGTTCACGGTTTGACTTCCCGAAGTGGCAACCTGTCCCTCTCGACAAATTTTTTATCTTGTGGAAAAGGGGGGGAGGTTGGCTATGGGAAAAAATGGCCGGGCCGGGGCACCAGCTAGGGTTTACCCGGGGTTTTAAATCAAAAGGCGAAAAACCCGGGTGCCGGTGGGCGCCGTATTTCCCTGAGGGGGGGCCCGGGCCCAAGGGGAAACCCTAAGTTTTTAAAAAAAACCCCTTGCTGCATCAGAATTCCTAAATAACCCACCCGGGTTTCCTAAAAATTTTTCTTGGTTTTTTTTTTCCCTTTTTCCAATCCCCAAAAAGGGGGTTCCTTACTTCCCTTCATTTTTTTTCCCTTGAATATGAAAAATTTTTTTCTCAATATTTTTTCCGTTGGAAAGGGAAAATTTAAATCGCTGGGAAAGCGTATGGGGGTTTGGATCCGCGCCCTGAAGGCGAGAACCCACGGGGTCCTGGAAAACTTCACGATTTTAAAAAAAAAAAGCTGCCCCGGTTTTTTTTTTGGTACCCACGTGTGTTTGAAAGCGCAAATAAATTCATCGAGTCTCGAAGTCCATTCTTCATCCCCGGAAACCTGTCCCCTTTAAACCTTTTCCCCGGGAAAAACCGTCGAGGGAACCGGCCCCCCTGTATGCAAAAAGGCCTCGGGGCATTCTCCGCGTGTTTTTGAGCAGTAGGGCGAGATTTCCGTTTTGCTGGGCGATGTTTTTTTATAATTTTAACTCTTGTGCAAATTAAATTGATTTTAATTTAAAAAAATTTTTATTTATATTCCCCCCCAAACCCAGGAGGTAAATCTTTTATGGCCAAAAAAGTAAAAATTTAGATTGACTAGATTGTGTTTTTTAATGTAAAAGGGTTTAGGTGTGGAAAAAGTGCCTTTTTAAAATTTAAATTTTAAAATTTTTTAGGTTTTGAAAAGCTTTTTATGTGAAACCTTTTCCCCTTGGTTTTTTTTATGATTTTTTTTTACTTTTTGAATTATTTTCATCTCCTTTTAAATTAAAATTTTTTATAATTTAAATTCCCCATTTCTTTTTTTTTCTTTCCCCGGTCCGCGTCCCCTTTTGTTTTTTGGGAATGTTTTTCTCTTGCTTTAATTCATTTGATTCGTTTTGATAAATTCTTTTAAAAAAAAATTTTTTCATAGAGATTTTTTTTGTTTACTTCTGAGCCCAGTTGGTGAAGCGATGACGGGGGATTCTGGTTTAATATTTAGGACCAGGAAATTTTTTCTAAACACAAAAGGGAAAAAACCCTTTCCAAATACTGTCATCCCGCGAAGGGGTTTCAGCTGGGGTAAGCCATAAAAATTTAAAATTCGTGTGCCTTCCCCCAAGCCGGCAGTTTGCGTCGTGGACTTGACTTAGGAGGATACACGGGAGCTGGCGGCCGATCGCTTGACCTAGAGGCAGTTTGTGGAATCCATATGCTCCTCATAGGGATCGGATATGGTATGATGATGATGATAAAAACATAATATTACGTGTAAATAAATATTCTACCAAAATCGGACTTATCCATAATCTGGTCGCACAACTCACAGAAATGATATAAAAGTGATTTGTAAAAAAGGAGTTACTGTGTTTATACTTTACAGAGCCGATGAGACATAACACGCTCGAGGCGTTTAGTTCAAAAACAGACGGTGCCTAAGTTTTCCAAAGATAATTTCCTCTAAAAAAGAAAACACACCCAATCGACTGTGAAATTTTCACCCCTGTCGTCAGCTCCACCCCCACTTTTCCCCTCCCGCCTCATTACTCGGGGACGGGGAAGGTTTTCAGGATTTTCACGGATTTTGGAGGGTTCAGGGTTGGGACGTGACATAGACGATATTGGAGGTGATTACTGGACGAAACGCGTGGACCACGTGTGATAGTTAGATCCAGAGACGTGTGAAGGGAATAGTGATTAAAATCGTATAAAAATGATTTAATAAGAACTACGAATGTCCCCCGAAGGCGTTATTATCTAAGGCAGCAGGTTTTTGGTATCCTTGACGTCCACTGCTTGCAATTTACGTTAGAACTTCTGATCGAGAAGCAGATTTGGGAGAACGATCACTAACTTCTTGAAGACAGTTTGTCGAATCTATACGTGTTTTAATTGAAAACTGATAATGAATAGATAATGTTGATAAAAAAGTTTTATTTTCATCTCTAAGTATGAAACCTGCGTTTAAAGTGAATATTATTTTTTTAACAACATTTTGAACGTGTACAAATACTTGTAGACAAATTACTGGATTATACTCATGCAAAAAATAGTCATATATGATGGGCGAAATGGGGAATGTTGTATATATCAAGTGGCCACCCAGCCAATGACAGGTCATAGGCCCTGTAAACGCCTAGATAATCCACATTCGTTTCCAGAGCTTCTCTGTCTCTGTTGGAATATCAATAATATCTGAATATTATTTATTCATAGGAATTCTTTTAATCACGTACGAGTTTTTACAGATTTTTCTTTAAAATTTTGGAAAAGAAATTATGCACTTATTATTTAATTATTATCACTCTTTAATTGACTTTTTCATTGCACTTTTTCATTGCCTTTT
>JAGVSP010007435.1:0-22324 GCA_022494985.1 Micrasema minimum
GTCGATAATGCTTTGTATTATTACAAACGACATAATTGGGTTCTTCCCGATTTTTTATTTTCGATTGAAAAATTACAATATCAAGGGAATTTTTTTTTACGATGTCATATGAATTTTTTAGCGCGGTTTGAAAAAGCGCTTTTTCAAATCGCTCGCAAAATCCTTCATTTGACGCGCATGCGGTGTGACGTCACAGCAATATAGGCGCTCACTTTGTAATGAATTTCACGCCTTTCATGGTGGACGGGTATGACGTCATTACCCAATAACGGGCGTTAAAAATCATTCGTATTTTCGTGTTTTTTAAAACATAAATTTATAAATGAAAACAACATTTTTGATTATTGTGTTTTATATCGTTGGAATCGTAAAAATATACTGTAAATATTTATAAAGTTTTTAAGAATATTCGTGTTATCGGGAAGAACCCTATTATAAATTAAATCAATACTCTTACATTGAAAAACCCGAAGCGAAGATAATCTGCTATAGCCCTTTAAATGAAATATCACTTGGAGCAATCCGCGTCTCTCGCCTGACCTGACCTGGCTAGTGACTAGTGGCTACTCGAAGTCCATCTCCGATCTCCGATCTCCAGCCCGCGGAGGAGAGATGAGAGATGGTGGCAACAATATTACCAAGGTATTCAACGGTACTCGACTGCTGAGTTCGTTACCCTCCCGACACTGCACACTGCACACTGCCTACTGCACTTACTGTACAACTGATTGGACCATTTCTTTCTGCATCCAATCATGTTTTTTAAATATCAATAACACGCCCAGTAATATATTCCTCTCCACTACAAGCAGAAACTCGTTAAACATCAGGAAACTTTACAAATAATAAAAACGTTCGCACTTAAGCATAAACGCTAACCGCTTACGTTTTATTTTTCATCTTCGGGATTTTAAACTATTTTACGTGCCTACGAATGCTGCCATTCAACTGTTTTAATGTTTGTCGAAAATAGTAGTTATTATTAGATAAAGATTTGAAGTCTAATATAACAGGTGTTTAAGTCTAATATAACATACACTCATCGATTATTCAAAAGTAAAGTTCTATTTTCGGGAGAGTGCTGTAAAAATATTTCAGAAGTTTATGCTTACTAATACTACGCTGTTTTTGTTTTGTTCATTTATCAAAACAACATTTTTGCTCAGCAAATCTATTAATGTTATATATAATATAATATTTACATTCCATTTCACTTTAATCAGATCTTAATCACGTGCCAAAAACTGAATGTTAGTATACCTACCTTATGCGCCATCTTTGTGGGCCATTTTTCTTATCTTAATGCCTACTCTCCAAACCGATATGATGTAGAGACGATCAGTTTAACGCTTGCCTCTGTTCTGATTAATAAGAGCATTAACAATAACGAGATCGAGTTCGTTAGCGAAAATGATAAATTGTTCTCGGAACAACCGGTTGTCTTCCGCACTGCCTGGGACCGGAGCCGGCCGCGGCCGTGCGCCAGTTGGGGCGAGTCGCAGGCGCCGGACACCGTGATGGAATGAAGAAGATTTGGGCGATCCAGCGCCGAACTTCACCGCATAAACGATCAATTCTCATCCGACTTTGGTATGCATGACAAACGAGACATCAGCTCCTTGTTGACACTTCGGTTCATCAACATATGGGGTTCGGATTTTCAAGTTAAAATACGCAAGAGTTCACGATTTGCGCCTTTAATCATCTTGGTTCACTGCAATGCTTATGGCTGCGGCTGTAGTAACATCATAAAGGAGGCTAAATCTCTGGAAAAGCTATTATTTGGTCAACTCGAATAAATAAAAATAAAAACTTTGTTTTTTGATTCACGTATAAAAATACTTGAAAAATCACTTGAAAAAAAAATTTAAAAAAAGCCAATCAAAAAACTAAAGTTTTTAATTTTATTTATTCAAGTTAATAAAATGATTTACAAAATTTGGGCTTCGAACATCAAAGATATTATTTGGTCGTTTGAAGTCAGTTACAACAACTGAAGTACGATACAAATTAAGATAAATGGGTTGCTACAAAATGCTTTGTGACGCTGCAGCGCTGTGCAAAATCTCTGCAGGAAAATCAAACTGCACATGACATCAGAAAACTACTATTACCATAAAAAAAAATACCGTTAAAATGTAAGAAACTGAAAATCTAAAAATATTTTCAGCCTATGTATTTTTCTAGATTAAAATATGAACATGTAATTCGGCCCTCGACTCGAGCTCGCAGCTTCCGGAACAGGTCTCGCGTGGTTTTAACTATAACCGTATAACCTGAAACTGGGAACGTGTAATAGTAATAATTGAGTAATCAGCCGACGAGAGTTTTGGCGCGGGCCGCGCGGTACACTTCCCGCAGAATGCAGAATGTAGGACTCCGCTGCAGCAGGGAGGGCGCAGCACTTGTTATTTTAACCACACTTTTGAAAAACGTCAACTTAATCATTTAATCTCTTGATGTTTTATTCTGTTTGTATAACCAAAGCGTCAAACAATTCACTGCTGCCACAGTGCAGGAATCATCCTAAATAGGGTTCTTCCAGATAGCATGAATACCCTTGAAAACGTTATAAATATTTAAAGTATATTTTTACAATTCCAACGATTTAAAACACAATGATCAAAAATTTTGTTTTCATTTATAAATTTATGTTTTAAAAACACGAAATTACGAGTGACTTTTAACGCCCGTTATTGGCTAATGACGTCATATCCGTCTACCGCGGAAGGCGTGAAATTCATCCCGTAGTCAGCGCCCATATTGCTGTGACGTCATACCGCATGCGCGCTAAATGATGGAGGATTTCGCGAGCGATTTGAAAAAGCGCTATTTCAAACCGCGCTAAAAAATTCATATGACATCGTAAAAATATAAAAAAAATTCCCTTGATATTGTAATTTTTCAATAATTTTTTTTAAATAAAAAAATTAAAAATCGGAAAGAACCCAATTATCGTCCATATTCTCCACATAACGTGTGCGAAAGAATAATACTTCATTATTATACAAAATATTTTCTCCTTATCCGTTATTTTAGCAGATAACATCAATGTATGTAGAAAAATAAACTGTATTGTCCCTATTAAATTATTGTTCAATTTGCCGTGATTAAAGCATTGTGATTCTTCGTTGGCGTGCTTCTTTCTTGACCTTTGATAAAATACAGCGCTAATTGTTGGTCATTTGCTAACCGTAATCATAATAATAGAATATGGAAGAGCTAAACACACGATGCCGACGAATCGAAGGCAATAAAAGTATCAATGTTTTCTTCTCTAAATATTGCTGGCAATCATTTTGAGAGAAATCTCCCGGTTTTGATCAAGTCCTTTGACCGTCTACAGTCTAATTTTCCTTTAATAAACTTATCAAGGAAAGTTTTTGTTTTTTTTTACAAATTTGATTCGTAATCAATCTAACAAGATAACATTTACAATTGCACTGGATAAGTAATGTATCTTATCGATATCGATTTTATTACGGTCTTTAATATTGTTTCTGTGTATTTTTCACACGTTGCCTTTATCTAGTCTCGTTTTAGCATTTAGTGATAGCGAACTGCTTTACCGTTAAAAACATTTTTCGAACTCCTTCTATGTTACCTTATTTAGTATTTATTCATAATGCTTTACTTGTGTTTAAATCTTAATGCTGTTTCGGTCATAAAATCTTACGAGAAATTGTCATATATCGCTACATAAAGCTGCTTTTCTCAAGACCTTTTACAGTATTCTTTCCATGTGATTGGTTGTAATGGTAAACAGGTGGTTTTATGACGTTACCTAGTGATGGATGGTGTTGTCCTTAAATTGTGTGAAACATAAATTGGGTTAAATGAACTATGAGGATTGGGGATTTGGAGACATCCGATATTTGGAATGTAAACTTGATACTCGAACAGAGGGAAGGTCTTGCACTTTGCAGGTAATTAAATTTCAATTATTTCGTCGTAATGTTTTACTTGATTGCGTCGCGTAAATCATTGTGTATCGATTGAGTATTTGATTAATAATGTCACGCCTACAACGTAGTTTAATTGAACTGATTTGTGTAAAAATGCTCTAATTTTGAATCGTTTCAATTTATCAAATAGTAATCTTAATAAATCAAGGTACTCTCCTTATTAAAGGTTTATGTGTTTTTTGTTACTAAAAGACACTTCTTGTGAAAATGAATATTACTATACAACATAGAACACAATGTTACGTGAACTTTACTTACAAGTTGAACGTGCGTATTGTATATTTAATATTGTTGTTATTATTGAAAATTATTGACAGATTAGAAGTTTATTTGATAAGCTTTTAGCTGTGATTGATTTATTATTATCATTACCACTTCAATCTCTTTGTTGATTACTCTGTACTTCAAATTAATATAGCGATGTCCGTTTATCGTATCCTACTTTAAATTTATTTTCATTCTTTATGTTATATCTAAGTGTTTTTATATCTTTCTTACAAAGGCGGGACGGGGAAAGTTATTGGGTCAATGTCATTCATTCCAGGAATTTTTCCCTGTTACTAAAAATATCAGTAAAAAGAAAAAAATATATACTTAGACAAGACCTTGAAAACGGTAAAAAAAATACTTTTCATCTCCCAGATTTTATACAATCAACGAAAAAAAATGCATTTTTTAAATCATCGTTAAAGGTGATCGCCATTTTTTCATTTTTTTTTTCAAACCAGCTACACACAGACCGCTCGCTAATCGTCCAACTACCACGTACTATGCAGTATGCAGTATGCAGCTTACTACAGCAACTTCCACAACTAATCCTAATAATTATATGTTTGTATTTGCGACTCAGACTGACGCTGTCGCTGACGACGTGATTTCACTATCCGTCTATTTTTAGTAGCTGGAAATAGAGCAGTTTTCTTCAAGACCAGTTAAAAGCTGCCTCTCCATTTTTTTTCATGTAATGATAGTCGTTTAAATTAAATAAAATCTTCATTCAATTTTAAAAGGATCAAAAGATCAAGCGGTGTAGTGTGGTTTTGGTTTTGGATCGTTCTTTTTTCCCTTTTCTTTATTCCCAATTTGTATGGGGCTAAATGATTTTATTTTCTACGGTTTTGTAACTCCATTCTAAATG
This sequence comes from Micrasema minimum, assembly GCA_022494985.1. Taxonomy (NCBI): domain Eukaryota; kingdom Metazoa; phylum Arthropoda; class Insecta; order Trichoptera; family Brachycentridae; genus Micrasema; species Micrasema minimum. The sequence continues at coordinate 5,104 of JAGVSP010007435.1, forward strand.
GGGATTAACTAACTAACTATCACGCCATTTCCCCTACGGTGGTTGTCAGAGAGGATAGAACGCCGCTTACCACGTTTTATTTTATAGTTTACTATTTTGTGTTATTATATATGTTAATGCTTTACTATGTTCGTGGGATTAACTTTTACACACTCTCTTATCTCGACCGAATACTGAATTAGTTATTAAAATACTTCGAGTTGCAATAGCTCCAATAGGTTATACCATTGACCCATATTTGGTTTGTAATTGTTTCGCAAAAAAAATATCAAATGCGTCATATAATTTAAACGTGCCCATTCGCAGATATTTTATCCCTCTACAGCGATCATCAGCCGTAGCCGACTGCGCCGTAAGCGCCAATAAAAACGGATAATATCAAACCGATCTTGTTGCGAAAGTGACTTGTTACGGTGTGATGCAACATCCCCGTTCCATTTCCTGGGGAGCCGCGGCCGTGGCGGTCCCTCGGGTTCAGCGGGCCTGCCGGGCGCCTGGGCTCGCTCCGCGTTGCACAACCCGCCCGCGGCGACGGATACCGCGGCCGCTAGATATACATGCTAACAACAATCCACTCCAGTAGCTCAAGCACAGATAACTATCGACGTAGATAAAAGCGTGCTATTCACGTGCTGTTGCTAACGATTTGAGCGATCACAGTGACATTCGTTCGATACCGTGGTATCGATAGCCGAACATAGCCGATCTGAGCCGAGCGGGGCCGATGCAAGCTATAACGCGGCCTTACGTCAAACGTCAAATCATCGCGCTTGGCTGATTTTTTATTATTTCGACTGCTTTTCTCAATATTTGGCTTGCCGAAAACCGACTAAATTATAATAAAGATTGAATGAAGATTTGTGCGAATAAGATATATCTCGGGAAATGGCTCGCGACTAGTATGCGCTCGTTTAATAATCCCGATCGATAACTTTTAACGCGAGTGTTCCATTGTGATCGCGAAAACGTTAAACATCCATGGGTAAGAAATCGTTATCACGTCGCTTATTACCGAATCGGTACTGATCTGTGATCGAGCAACTGTACCGTGGACTGCGCCCCGCGCGGTGTTCACACCTCCTAAGGCACTGCACTAGCTTGGTTTTACTTATTTATTTTTAAATTTTTAATTTTAAAGCATTTCACGTTTTATTTATTTTTTAATTTCACAAATATTGAATAAGTTACACCCAAATGTGTTGCTACCAATTTTTTTTTAATATTTTTTTCTTATTAGGTATAAACAATATTTGAATTATGTAATGTAAAAGCCCTTTGGGCGTAGATATTATCAAAAAAAAAAATCGGTGTGCGTCGGACCACACGGTGGAAGTTATACTTCTTTGGCCATTCTCATACACCCACTCACGCACACAAACAGACAGGATATATAAATGAAATATAAGACATTTTTCAATATTATTCAATATATTTATATTCAATATATTATACGTGACTTCATTATTATATTATACACCTATATTATCATTATCAGTTATTTCTTCTATAATCATCATTCTTTCATCTTTAAGTCATGGAGAAAAACCGAAGCCATTGCAATAGCGTATTTTCTAAAAAGATAATTCGCTAAAATGACGCGTAAGAAGTAAATAAACAAAAGAAATGACAACTGTCAAAGTCAGACCAATACAAGCATCAGTGACTGTGGCGCCATTTTCTTTTAAGCGCCATTTTCTCTTAAAAATCAGCGTGACGCGGTTTCTCGACCAACATCCCACCCCAAAGTGTCTAACGGGCGCAAAGAAGTATAACTTCAATAAATAAATAATTAATTGATAGATAGTCCAGGACTCTAAAACAGCTGCAGGGTACTCCTTAATCCTTTACCTCTACTCGTCATGTTTCCTGGTGCTAAATTAGTTTTTTCTTTGATTTATCCTTTTTTCTATTATATTTTATAAACGGCAAAGCACCCGATGTCGAGTAAGGATTTATCCTTATACAAATAAATAAATTATTCATTTATGTTTTGCGCTTGAAATACGATCTCCAGGTACGTAGTTTTCTCCGTGAAAATCTCATTGAATTTCATCGACTATTATCATTGTTTGATCTTACCCGCCTTACAATCGTAGATATACAGATATTGATCTTCTCTTTGTAGGCCTGTCTAACAATACCTGTACTGTGTTTACCAGTAATCTTCTGGTCTCTTATAATAATAATGCTGTATTCGGATCGTGTGTTTAGATTTTTTTTGCATTTGAATCATGTAGGTATTAACTAGTTACATATTTCCTTCCTATTTATTATTGCAGGAGCCTGACTTCATTTTAGTGGGGGGAAAAAAATACCTTGCTTGAAGTGTACTGTATTACATTGTTATTATAAAAAAAAAAAAAAAACAAGAATTGTCAAGGTTACGTCTTTATTTTGGTTTTTAAGAAATGCAGTTTTTGTCCTTTTGTAGTTTTTAAAATATTGCACGTTCAAGATCTTTTAAAGGGTTTTTACATAAAACAATGTGCGAAATTAAACGGTATGGTACTTACATATTTTTTTGAAAGGATTTCTTTTTTTTTTCTCTGGTGGAGGTTTATTTGTTCTGAGCAGTTTTTATCATACAAAGATATAATATTTGTTGTTCATATGGTAATCAGATATCAGAGTTACACGCCTTTTGCCCTTGCAAGTATGCGAGTACGCAACAGTATAATATTTGCAGCGTCACCCCACCAGGCCATCAGAATTGGTTCCTAAAGAACTTGAGATTATTCAGAGGTCATTCTCCCACCCACTTGATATTGTATGCACTTTCAATAATTTCAATAATATTATTCAAAATCTAAGAAATATGGTACCCATGGTCTTAACCTGAAAACATGATACCTGCCCTTAGAATTTTTCTTTTCCGTTGCGAAAGGTATTTGACCCTTAACCGTATCATCTTGTAATATCTCGCGTCTGTCTTTATCTATCGGGATAAGATTTATGAACTGTAATTTTAATAGTGAACGTCGCCCGCGGTGCTGTCGGGATATGCACTTGCAAATAATATTATATTATGTGCTGTAGGTAATTAAAATAAAGAGAAGTCAATCAAGCACCACTACTGGAGACATGCTGGTTAACATGGCTACCACCGCCCAGCTGGCACCATTCCTATTTTCTCGCTATGATTAATACTTTAGAAAACCGTTTATGGCTACATCTATTAAACAGAAAGAGTAATTTAAATTTACGAAATATGATGTACTTACTTTCTGCCTAAAAAATATAATCACAACACAATGCTTACTCAAAAAAAACTCATGAATCAAAATGGTACTGATAACGGTTATTTCAAAAGATTCAACTGTTTTAATGTTTACATGGATGATGCACATCATCATCACGTGTAGCATATGGATTCCACAAACCCGCCAGATCAGGTCCACGTCCCGCAGCTCTGACGCAAACTGCCGGCGAATTGTCAACAGTGGACGTCCAGGACGCCGAGATGATGCCACAATCATGGTGGCGGCTCTCGGGAGGCATACGTAGTATATGGCCTAGCCAGCCGAACCGCCTTATATATAGTAGATACCAAGGGTTGCCGCGTTTGTTGCCTCACCTCTGTGTTCCTTACAAAGTTAAACCACCGCACACCTAATGTTCTTCTAAGGCACCTATTCTCAAAATTCAGAAGTCTGCTAGTTTGGGCCCTCGTTAGGTGCCACGATTCGCAGCCATAGAGGTGTGATGCAGGCGTTATAAAGGCGGCATTTTCTTTAACCGAGGCACATGCACATGTTGACGACAGCTTACAAAACTAATCTCCTTTGACTCCGTGCCAAATCTTCGTTTGTAAAATGAATCACCCGCAAAAGGACTTTTAAAATGCCGTTAAAAACATCTACAGTGGCTTTAGTGCAGAAACGTGCGAGTTATCGGCACCTGTCTTCGCCTTTATACTGGCAACTGGCAACTGGCATGTTACGTGCATGACTGAGATATTATGGGGAGATTCGACAAGTAATTCCCAGCCAATATTAAACCCTAGGAGGAAGTTCTCTAGTCTGTATTCCGTACGGAGGATCCTTATTACAGATTCATTCCACGTGCGCGCGGAACGATTCTTCAGCCAAATTTAATGTAATTCCTACTAACAGGCGATGTTATGAAGGAAATAAAATATAATGCCTCATTCTAAACGAAATACGCCAGTGTCGTATACATTTTTCGAATACGCACATTTAACACACAAATGAAAATGTTAGTTTAGTTAGTAAAAATAAATCCATGTGCTTTTAACATTGTCTGACCTAACTTTTATAACGTCATTCGCTTTAAAAGATACGTTGTTTAGCTAAATAAAGTTTATAAATGTAATGTAGCATGCTTAAGAATTTTTTTAAAGTTTTGTAAATTATAATAAGGCGCGTGTCCATTAGATACTAATATATTTTATCTTCATATTTCCAACAAAGCCAGCCATACTTCCATTTTCGACGACATATTCTTGTGTACAAAGTTTTTCAACTCTTGTATTAAAATTGCGGTCTTAAGGTTCTTAGTACGAATGCTCGGTGCTCGAATTTCGGTATTTTCCGCTACTCATACATTTGCAAACGGTGTACACGCACACACTCTTAGTTTCAGGGGTCGAAACAACACGACGCGTGACACACGAATAAACGACAATTGATAATATACATACTACCCACATATATAATAATAATAATAATAATAATAATAATTTATTCCAAACCTTGAGGTGGGGAGTGCAAGCCTCTAAGGTTCATATAAAAGAATACATAATAACAAAATAAAAGTAAAAATATGCATCTGCATATAAAAAACAAAAAAAAGAAAATAAGTAATTTAAAACACGGCAAATAAATTTTAAGAATGCGTCACAACTGCGATGTATATATTTAATGTTGGTAATCTAGGCCCTGGAAGACATATACCAAAAGGATCGAATGATTTATTTACACATTTTACTCCATTGATTGATATGGCATTTATTTTGTAGAACTCCATGATATTTTTATGTTAAAATCAAACTGTCTGATAATGTCCTTACAAGGCGAAACAATTGTCACTAACTTAATAAAATCACGTAGAACCAAAAAAAAACGTTTTTTGATTTTAACATAAAACATTTTACTCCCATAAACACTTTTCCAACCGTATTGCAGTAAAATATTCAAATCTAAATTTTAAATTCTACACAACAAATGCATCTCATTCACATTCTGCTGTCAGGTGTCTCACTAGGTTTTGATTTCAATAACATCAAAAAATAAATAACTAAATCCAACGGTAACGGAAAACGCAACAGGACCATATTGATGAATTCCCAATTTTAATTAGTCTTTCAACATTTTGGGTGTGTTCAAATACTTGTACACAAATCTGGGTTTATTCCATGACGGGAGTTGGTATATATTTCATTTTTTTATCTCTACAAAAGATAAAGTAGATTTTTTTACAAATTCGGGAATATGGATATTCAATCAATCAATAATAAAATAAACAACATTTTGACTGTGTCCAAATACTTGTAAACAAAAACTGGATTTCATCCATTACGGGCTAATAATAACAATTTGACATCTCAACAGAGACGATAAGTTTGGAAAGGAATATGGATATCTAGGCGTTTACAGGGCTTATGACCTCATTACCTCATTATTAACGCATCATCACTCGCCATTATTAAGGCTGTATCATCTGCAAACAAAATACATTTCGCAATATTGGGTAAATTTTTTTTGACTATTGGTATAAATTAAATTCTCATTTGGTCCAAGAATTAACCCTTGGGCGACTCTGGTTTCTAGAGACTTCTCGTCGCTTAGGGTTTTGTTCATTTTTACTTTCATTTTTCTATTGTGTAGATAGTCTTGTAGAAGTATTTTTATATTTCCTCGTATTCCGTTTTTGTCCATACCTCGTTACCTAAAAATGATACTCATCATCATTTTATGAAAAAAATGTAATTCAACCATCTTGGATCTGAAAATAAACGCTAAATTCGAAATCAGAGCCCCCGAGAACCATTAAAACGATACCCAACATCATTTTATGAAAAAAAGTTGCGTCCGCCATCTTGGAATAAAAAATAAACGCTAGATTCGAAATCAGAGCCCATAAAAACCATTAAAACGATACCCAACATCATTTTATGAAAAAAAGTTGCGTCCGCCATCTTGGAATAAAAAATAAACGCTAGATTCGAAATCAGGGCCCCTGAAAACCCTTTAGACGATATGCGACATCATTTTTTGAAAAAAAGTGGTGTCCGCCATCTTGGAATAAAAAATAAACGCAAGATTCGTAATCAGGGCCCTTAAAAACCCTTAAAAACGATACCCCACATAATTTTTTTTTTTAAAGTGGCGTCCGCCATCTTGGATTTAAAAATAAACGCTAGATTCGTAATCTGGGCCTTTAAAAACCCTTTAAAACGATATCCCACATAATTTTTTGAAAAAAAGTGCGTCCACCGTCTTGGATTTAAAAATAAACGCTAGATTCGTAATCAGGGCCCTTAAAAACCCTTTAAACGATACCCACATCATTTTATGAAAATAAAAAAATCGGTGTGCGTCGGACCACACGGTGGAAGTTATACTTCTTTGGCCATTCTCATACACCCACTCACGCACACAAACAGACAGGATATATAAATGAAATATAAGACATTTTTCAATATTATTCAATATATTTATATTCAATATATATATACGTGACTTCATTATTATATTATACACCTATATTATCATTATCAGTTATTTCTTCTATCAATAAAAGTATCGATACTTGTATCAAAACAAGTATCAGATACAAGCATCAGTGACTGTGGCGCCATTTTCTCTTAAGCGCCATTTTCTCTTAAAAATCAGCGTGACGCGGTTTCTCGACCAACATCCCACCCAAAGTGTCTAACGGGCGCAAAGAAGTATAACTTCAAAAGTTGCGTCTGCCATCTTGGATCTGAAAATAAAACGCTAGATTCGAAATCAGGGCCCCTGAAAACCCTTTAAAGGATATGCGACATCATTTTTTGAAAATAAGGTACGTCAGCCATCTTGGATCTGAAAATAAACACTAAATTCGAAATCAGAGCCCCCGTGAACCATTAAAACGATACCCCACATCAATTAATGAAAGAAAGTGGCGTCTACCATCTTGGATTAAAAAATAATCGCTAGATTCGAAATCAGAGCCCCAAAATACCCTTTGAATGATACCCCACATCATTTTATGAAAAAAAAAGTTGCGTACGCCATCTTGGATCCGAAAATAAACACTATATTCGAAATCAGGGCCCCCGAAAAACCATTTAAACGATACGTAACATCATTTTATGAAAAAAAGTTGCGTCCGCCATCTTGTATTTAAAAATAAACGCTAGATTCGAAATCAGGGTCCCTGAAAACCATTTAAACGATACCCCACATCATTTTATGAAAAAAAGTTTCATCCGCCATCTTGGATCCAAAAATAAACGCTATATTCGAAATCAGAGCCCATAAAAACCCTTAAACGATACGCGACATCATATTTTGAAAAAAAGTTGCGTCCGCCATCTTGGAATAAAAAATAAACGCTAGATTCGAAATCAGGGCCCCTGAAAACCCTTTAGACGATATGCGACATCATTTTTTGAAAAAAAGTTTCATCCGCCATCTTGGATCCAAAAATAAACGCTATATTCGAAATCAGAGCCCATAAAAACCCTTTAAACGATACGCGACATCATATTTTGAAAAAAAGTTGCGTCCGCCATCTTGGAATAAAAAATAAACGCTAGATTCGAAATCAGGGCCCCTGAAAACCCTTTAGACGATATGCGACATCATTTTTTGAAAAAAAGTGGTGTCCGCCATCTTGGAATAAAAAATAAACGCAAGATTCGTAATCAGGCCCTTAAAAACCCTTAAACGATACCCCACATTATTTAATGAAAAAAAGGTGCGCCCGCCATTTCGGAATTTAAAAAAATCCATATGCTCTACATGGGAAGAAATTATGTAATGGTGATGAAAATTATTAAAAAAAAAACAAGAAAAATAATTTGGCATTCTACAAATAATATATATCTTTCGGGAATTGTGCGAGTCCATATGCTCCCCATGTCCGCCTCGTAACATAGTGGTAGCGCATTTGGCTACCGTGCATGGGTCGCGGGTTCGATTCCCGTCAAGATGAAATAATTATTTACATGTTATTTTCATATTAATATTTCATGTGCGATACCTTGGACTGGTACTGAAGCGTAAGACTGATCATCCTACCTTCATGGCTCCCGATGACAAACAACAAAATTGCGGTTTATCGGGACGGCATTATTTTTTGTTTTCTAATGTTATGTTTATTTTCTCAATAAAGAACACTTCTCCATGTAATAAAATGGTCAATATACACTGTATTGCTGTACCGTTGGGTGCGGATAAGGAAAAGTAGTAATAGCATAAATATAAAGATTCTTGTAGCTGGAAGAAGGAAAAAACTGACACAGAATAATATAAAAACATTAAATTTGTTGTTTTCTATCAAATAAAATATTTATATTACTAAAAAATACTTGATTTTTTCACCAATGGTTTAAACACCTGGTTTGTGTACGTATACGCATTTTAAATTTTAGGACCAACGGACGTGACCTTCCCGTCCGAAAGCCGAATGGCGAATGACTTTTGAATTTTGAATCGCTACTGATTCGAACAAAATCTTACAATAGTAATTTGTATGAAAAAATCTTCAAAAAAAATAGCGTCTGTTTGACAACGTATTGCGGAAAAACTAAAATTGTTTTTTTGCCATTTTTTTTGATTACAGGATGAATAATTTATATTTTTAATAAACTGGTAATCTTTTAGAAATGAGGTGTCACTAATAAAGAAACGCCGGCCTAAACGCCACAACGCTATTCGAGAGTTTTTCCATAAAAATTCCGCGAATTTTTTTGTGACGTAATTATAGTACTTAAGAGAAAGATTTTTAATCACAGGAAACATCAATTATGTTGTGTAGCAAAAAACATTTTTTTATCATAGAAATATAAGTAATTACACATTTAAAACCCAAAACGCCTAACCCTGTTTCGGATCGTTTCGGATCGTTTATCCTTAAAAAGGTCTTGACCAAGAATTTCGGGTTGCGCTGTCAAAAATCGAGCCAAATATAAAACTTTGGTGTTCATTGAAACACGCATTACATTATATTATAATTAAGATTATATTAAGATGCGCCTGCAAAATCCACTACACATTTTTTTCATATTGTTTTTTAATCGAATATTGTTTTATTTACTAATCCGACATCTATTTTTTGTTTACTTGTTTTGTAAAAGGTATTTTTTGATAAACCTGTTTTATCCTTTTTCTGAAAATTTTTATTTATTTACATAACGGAATTTGCAGGCATTTAGTGCAAAATTTATGCATCAATTTAATATTTATATATTTTTACTTTTTAATGTGCCGCGGAATTCTAGAGAAGAGCTTTTGTCTGTCGTAGATGAGTAACTGCGTAAGAAGACCGTAATTTCACAATGATTTATTTTACAAACTGTAAGATCATCCATCACCCGGCGGGTCGGCCTGTAGCGTGACAATATTGTTTACAGCCGTAATTTGTATGCAGCAATTATTTTTTCAATCAGCACCTCCGCTTATAGAATGGGCGAGGTTGGTCATGAACCGTCCGTCCGTTACTTGTATTGCCATCGCGCACGGCGCGGGCGAGGGCGCGGACTGCCGATTGTCTCCCGGCCGCGGCCCGAGCTGGTGGAGGCGTGAAGGTGATGTCTCACCTGTGGTTCCCTGGAATCTATCCGCGCTGCGCCGCTATCCTGATCACATCACAACAAATTTATCGTCATGCTATGGAAAACTTCAATATTATACACCAAAATTTTAATATAGGTACCCAAAATAAAGGCCGGAGAGTGGTGTTTTTATTTTTTTCATCATCATACCATATCCGCTCCCGATTCCACATATTTTTTTACTGAAACCAAATTGGCACCCTAATTGCGTAGAATTATGCTTTTTAATTAATAATTATTGCCTGGATGTAGAAGCCGCGGAAGGCCGAGAAAGACATGGCTTGACCAAGTACGTCAAGTACTTGAAAGTGGTCATGTGAAAAGTCGGAATAATCGGCGTATGTGCATGAGAAGATGTATGAATGTAGAGGAAGCAAAGGAAGTCTGTCAGGACAGAGTGGTATGGCGTTCTATCCTCTCTGCCTACTCCTACGGGAAATGGCGTGATTTATTTATTTATTTAATTAAAGGTCACTCTACAATGTGACAATATCTTACATTTTACATTTTATCATAATAATTACATACATGGTTATATTGCACATCAATTATGTTAGTTATGGTTAGTGTTATTATTTTTATTTAGCTACTACTTTTAGTTTTCCTAAATATTAAAAAAATGCAATAAAAGAGGGCGTGCCGTTATTTTTTTAATCGTAAGGACTGATACACTTTTTCAAAAATCGATTGAAAAAATGGTTTCAAGTTATAATTTTTTCAGAGATTTGTGACTGCCAATAATAATAATGTTTTGTTTTTTTCCTTTTTAACTATGTTTTATACGTTACTGACATCAATATTATATCTGTCACCCTTATTATTTGTACCACATTCCTATGTCTTTTGTTATTGTTTTAAAATTGCATAATTTTTTTATGTTTACGATCTTAATCTGTTGCATTATTTATTGTTTGATTGATTTAGATATTGAGTAATATCCTTTGCATTATTTATTAAGATCGTACTCTTTGCTCTACGATGAATAAAACACATAAATTAGAATTTATCTTATTGAGAGTAAAAATGAATTTAAAAAATTTACTATTGTACATAAATATTTATACATTATACCCGTCAAAAAATGAAGACTTATTATTAGCTTGCTAATCATTTAACGAAAGTTTTACTACAGAACCAAAAACCAATCATGCTGTTTTGTGTACATAATATTATTTACTGTGCACAGATATGATAAATGCCGCACAGTTTCATATCTTCATACGTTTTACTTTTCTACTGTAAAAATGTGGTAAATCACTTTGTAAACCCATCGATTGTTTCGGCTCAATTAGGTATGTATTGTTCCAAGATTTTGCATATTATTCTTATTACTGATTTTTTATCAAACAAGTACCTATTTTTGCTTTAGTCAATTGCCCTTCGCGAAGCCTCGTCCACCATGACACTCGCCTTCCAAGATTACTGCATTACCGCGTGTCTTGGCTGATAATATAACTCGGATGATAATATAATGAAGCTGGGTCCGAGTTCTCACTTCAAACAACATCCATTTACGTCTCACCACAAATCCTTGGTCATTACCAGCAGAGTACACTCACTCTTGTGGGTGCAGGACATTCACTCTTACCGATTTCATAATCTGCTGATTGTATTCAAATCATCACTTTCTTAGTTCTGCGGTTAAACGCAACTTCTATTATTTATAAAATCATTTTTCACTAAACATTGCGCACAATGTGACATATACTTTTTTTTATCAATAAAGCTCTTAATCGCTAACAATTACACAAATCGATTAGGTATTATTACACCCACCACTCCCACGAAAATACACAGATTGGATAATTTTATATATTTATCACGTTCTATCATAGGTTCTCAAAATTGTCTATTTTTTATTTGTCACGCTTATAGTCGGTTTTTATCTTTAATCTATTATGAACAAAATCAATCATAAATAAATCTAATTTGTTGATATCCCAAAAGAGACAGAGAAACTCTGGAAACTAATGTGGGTTGTCTTGGCGTTTACAGGGCTGTCATTGGCTGGGTTAAGTGGCCACTTGATGTTCTACAACATTACCCCATTCCGCCCATCATCTGACAACCATATATGACAAATTTTTTGAAACTACTATATATATTGAATTTGTACAGAAACCTTCCACATTTGAGTTTGTTTTCGACAATTTTCAAATTTTTTTCTCTCTGGTGACATCTGTTGAGAAGATTGTTAAGCATTTTTGGCAATCAATCTTTATTGGTGTAGGTAAGGCTCTATCGAGCTGTATAACTTACTAAAAGACGCCTGAAGATGTCTCTCCAATTTTCGTTTTGCTTTTTTATATTTTAACCAGTAAATATGTTTAACAACATTTTGAACGTATACAAATACTTGTAGACAAATTATCTGATATCAGCCCAGCATGGGTATAATCCAGTAATTTGTCTACAAGTATTTGTATACGTTCAAAATGTTGTTAAATCTAATTTGTTCTAACGACTTTCAAAATAAACAAGATATAATACGTAACTTTGCTGAAATAAACTTCAACCACGTGATGATTGTGGGAAATAATTGTAGTAGGTACATTTGAAACTTTTTACCCACATGAAATAAGCTCGTTACTTTAACTATACATATGTTATCCGTTCCTTGTGTTGCGAGCTTTATTGTTGTCTGACGTTATTCGGGAGTTTTTTTTATTCACTGGGGCGGCTCTCACCGCCTGACCTTTAATGTTTATTTGTTTATTTGTTTATTTAGGTCCCTAAATACATAACCAATACTGATGTGTGTGAAACATTGATATCTTCTCTACTAGTGGCGTTTTGCGATTCGTGAAAATAACAATGGCCGTGGTTCGCTTATTTTTCTCTGATAACCCTCTGATTAGATTGATAATGAGATTTTATATTAGCTGTGATTCCTTCGAATCACGCGATTTCGTGTCGCTGTTGTATTGCTAAGTGGATAGTTAATTGCTCGGTGTTATCTTACGCAAAATGGCATTTTTCTCGAGTGATGACAACTTTCCTTGGAAGAATGCTGGAAACTTAAGTTTTGTTGTCAGTGACCGTTATTGGTTTAATTTCGATCCGCCAGTGACTGGTAATAAAATCCATCACCGGGATGTGTTTTCCTCTTGTAAAGCTTTCTCTCTACACTCCGGCGAGTTGACGCTGACGCCTGCATGTTTAATTAGAATATCTCTCTATAAAGCTTCGGATGCAGTTACTTGTAATGACTTTGGGTGGTTTGATGTTGGTACGGTGGGTGCAGTAATTCATTCCGCTAATCGGTTTTCTATGCCCCTACCCAGTACCCAGTAATGATTGTCCTATTGTGCACAGCGCACAATACGAGATGCGGTGATCATATTCCTTTCCTGGAGCATATTTACCATCTTTATTCGATTGATCGACTCATTGTTGCCGTACCGATATTGTTTTTATGGCAGTGTCATACTATCGTTAATAAAATTCAACGTTTAGTACTACTCGGTATAAATTTTAATAACTTTAAGATTTATTATCGTTTTTTTTTAATGAAATTTAATTTACGTAAATAATGTAACCATTAATACAATAATTACAGCTACATATATTATAAGATCGAATGGTACAAAAATGTATGCATTATAATAAGTTCGTTCGATTACTTTTCCTTTTCTGCTTTTAAAGCAGTAAATTCCAGCAATATAAAATAATGTGAAAATCTGTATAACTTGTAATAAAATGTGTTATAATATAGTATATTATCCACTTAAATTTTAATGCTATGCACTACTGCATAGTGTTATGTTTAATTGTAATCGTTTAAAAGCTGCTCAATGTATCGATAGTTCGTAGTAATTCTTCAAGTATTGCATAATCCATAAATCATGCGATCTTATGCGAATAATTTCGCAACTAGTAGCATAATATCCGCTTGAATCCGTTCTGTCGCGGAATACGACTACTTACCTAGGTTTTACACATGCATAGATATGTAGACTGGCTCCCTGCCTGGTGCCTGGTGCCTGGTGCCTGGTGCCTGGTGCCTGGTGCCTGGTGCCTGGTGCGCAGGGGAGTAAAGAGTACTGTAATTGAATATAATATTATGTCGGTAGTGGTTCGTACCAGAACAGTACGAGTTTTCTCCCCTCGAGTGAAGGAAACTACACGTGAGTCACGGAGTTTCCCCAAGGCATGCATGCGCTGGATGTCCTAGAATCAGGACGGTACGCAACGTACTTATTTGCATATGAAATTTATGTTAGAAGCACTCACTTTGTAGTTATTCATTATTTTTTATTTTTTATTTTTATTTACAGGAAAAACAACTGTTTAGATAGATGAAAGAGTAGAATACAAAAAAAAGCATGAAACTAATTATAGTTTTTCACAATTATACATTGGCAAAGTAAGATAGAAAAAAAAGATAACTAACTAACAACTAACCATCACGCCATTTCCCCGAAGGTGTAGGCAGAGAGGATAGAACGCCACACCACTCTGTCCTGGCACACTTCTCATGCTTCCTCTACATTCATTCATCTTCTCATGCACGCACGTCGATTATTCCGACTTCTTACATGCCCACTTTCAAGCACTTGTTTTTACTTGATCATGCCATGTCTTTCTCGGCCTTCCTCGATTTCTACATCCAGGCACTGTCGCAACATATTTTTTTTAGCCGTTCTTTCATCATCCATTCGCTCTACATGAACGAACCATCGTAACAGACCTTTCTTAATTTTGTCGATAATGCTTATCTCAGCCTTGCACTCTGCTCTAATTTCGACATTTGTACACCTATTATACATAGTCTTACCACACATTCGCCTGAGAGATCGCATTTCAACTACATTCAATCTACTTTCGTCCTTCTTTTTCCAACACCACGCTTCACTACCATACATAAGGTTTGGTTTCAGAACTCCATTATGAACTGCCAATTTAGCCTCTTTTGATAAGCACTAAAAAATAGATAGAAAAAATATATATAAAAATGAAATATAAGACAAGAGATATGAGGGAAGGATAGAATGATAGGGATAGGAAACAAGAAAGGAGAGGACTGGTAATAGAATTACTCTACAGTCTATAAGATTTCAAACAGTTTTAGTTTGAAGTTGGATAGTCCGATGTAAAAAATGTCAAGGCGGGTAAAATATTCATTAAAGTTCGCACAACTTCGAAATATAAAAGATTTTCTTAAATAATTAGTTGATGGTGCTAAATTATAAGAAAGATGACATTGTCTAGTGAGTCTAATTGGACAATGAAGAGGTATCTGTCCTAGAAGATAGGGGCTCTCAATTATATTGTTTATAACTTATACAAAAAAACATAAATCAGATATATTCCTACGCTTAATAAGTGAAGATAATTTATGGAAGGCTGAAGATTCTTCGTAAGAGTTCAATTTCAACATTTTTAGAAATTTATTTTGAATACGATCAAGTTGAGCTATGTATATTGAGTATTGAGGGTTCCAAACGACTGATTATAAACGATTTAAATAAAATAAAAAACTTTGTTTTAAACTACTTTTTTATTTAAATAGTACTTATTTGCATCTCTTACCAACTCTCCAACGAATATTATATCGCAGATATCGATAGAGTTGGAAATCTATAAGATTTATGAATTTATAAAAAATTCTATCATATTTTTTAATGATTGTCCAATCTCAACTTTAGATTTACAGCTACAGCTAATCCGCACCCAATGGTGCATAGGGCACTGCATTCCTACACCAAGTGCTGTGAATCTTGATAATTGGTTACATGAAGGCAAAATATTTCATATTTATCCCCACCGGGATTCGAACCCGCGACATTATGCATGGCAGCCAAGTGCGCTATCGCCCTGGCATAAGGCGAACACTTTACATGTCCACCAATTTTTTAATTTATATTTATTCATGTTGCTAATGAAATTAATAAAATTGTCAAAGGGATAATTCCAAGATATTTACAAAACAAATTAAAAAACAATTACTTTTTTCATAAATATGCAACAAGAGGTTCAAAAAGTATAAGATTAGAAAAGAAAAAGAAAACTATGTCACGGAATTGTCTAATGTATAAGGGCATTAAAATGTATGAGGATATTCCAGATGAAATAAGAAATTTAACAAAATGTAAAGTTATTTAGGGTTAAATGTAAAAAATATATGTGTGAAAAATATTAGTGTAGGTATTATATTATAGCTAAATTGAAAAATGTATAATAATGGTAGGATAGTTTCAGTGTAATGTAAAATAATATTAGTCTATGTAAAAAAATATATAGTACTAAATAAATATAATAACAATAATAAAAAATAAAAAAATAATAATAAAATACGAGCATGTATTTGGTTAAAAACCCCAAATATTTTGTTTTAAAATATGTATAATATATTTGAGCTTTTCAAATGAGAAACGAAGGTTTTATTTTTTATTAGTTCTATAATAAAGGCAACTTAAATTTTATAACTAGGAGAAATTGGTGTTTAATTATTTATTATCTCTCTATTTAAATCAATACCAACGTATCTATCCATAAAATCAGAGTAAATGTCAATATTTACTTTTAATTTTCTCTAAGTACCTATTTGTATATTAGATTTAGTGCACTGATGAATTTATTTAAAGTGCTAACTTACAAGATAACATTAGTACAAAACAGCATTTATGAGATAACGTGGATTTTTCACTTATTTATTTACGATATCTTTTACTATGACATTTATTTTATAATGAAGAGGAAAATGTTTCTTTCGAAAATCCCAGGATTTAGAATTCTAATAGTGCCTACAAGTACATAGGTACGTAATATCGAATCTCATAATGGGAAAACTGTTAATTTGTGATTATTTTGCAGCTAGGAATAAGATTTTTTAAACTCACGTTTATACCTTGTTACTTTAAGAATTTTAGAGAAGTAAAAATAATGTTATTTTTTCCAAACTAATGTTTAATTTTTCAATTTGTTTCAGATGGTATTTCCGAAAGATCAAGAGGATTGAGGCGGAGAAGAAACTCCTGTTACCGGAGAATGAACATGGCGCCTTCCTCATCAGAGATTCCGAGAGCAGACACAACGACTTTTCCCTTTCAGGTAACTTGTCTAAATACTCGATTATCTATCTGTCCAATACCGTTAGATGCAGATGAATAAGGAAGATATTTTATTTACGTTAATCTGGAGTCGACTCCAGACTCCCTGTAATATTTTTTTTCGATAGGGAAATACAGTGGAACCTCGAGCTATTGCTATAATTTTAACTAATCCCGCGCACCCTCGGCTTTTTTAATTCGGCCACTCTCGAATACTGGAGTTTAAATAACCTTAAATTCCAAGTTTTTTTTAACAACATTTTGGGCGTGTTCAAATACTTGTACACAAATCTGGATTTTTATCCAAGACGGGAGTAGGTATATATATTTTTTTATTTTATTTCGAAAAGAATCTGGGGCAAAAAATTGGTTCCCCTTAAATAAA